>CAUYSK010088422.1:0-16147 GCA_963575035.1 Avahi laniger | reverse complement strand
CCGAGTAGCTGGGACTACAGGCATGCGCCGCCGGGGCCACCATGCCCGGCTAACTTTTTCTATATATTTTTAGCTGTCCAATTAATTTCTTTCTATTTTTGGTAGAGACGGGATCTCGCTCTTGCTCAGGCTGGTTTCGAATTCCTGAGCTCAAATGATCCGCCCGCCTCGGTCTCCCAGAGTGCTGGGATTACAGGTGTGAGCCACCGCGCCTGGTCTGACCTGTAGTGTTTTAAGTGACTTTCTTCAGTGCTGCAGTCAAGTTCTGATTTTTTTCTCGCGGGTTCTCTCTTGTTAAATAAAATCCGCAGGAGGCCATGGGTTTGGGCTGAGCTCCTGCACCAGGGCTGAGACGGAGTCACTTGGGCTGAAGGCCCAGGCCACCAGGCCAAAACTAAGCTGTTCATCTGACCTTGCAAGAATTCAGAAGAAAGAGAGATAAGAGGCAAATCCCCAACAGGCCAGTTTTAGTAGGTGAGATAAGGAAGTCCCCTCTGCTTTCATCTTTACAGGAAAAGTTAACTTTGAAACAACCAATCTGGTTTTTGTTCTCAATTTCTGCTTTCCTCAGCCCTTCTCTGTGTGTAAAGCCAACGTCCTCTGCTCAACTCGTGGGAACACTCATTCTGTCCTATGGAACGAGGTGTCACTCGATGCTAGAATCCAAAATAAGAGCCGATAAAGATCTTTAAACTGAAAGTGTTGTAATTTTGTCTTTTGATACTCGGCAGCTATCGATGTGGCTTAGCGGACTTTGCCCGCGATCTCCGGCTCACACACGAGTGCCGCTGCCCTCACATGCCCCGGGAAACCTCTGCTGCTGCTCTAAGGGTGGGTGTCTTTTTTCTCTTCAGAGGAACTGAGCCTTTAGAAGAAAATACAAGGGGGAAGGAAGGTGAGTTCAGAGAAATGAAACCCAGGTAAAATGTTCACGGCCGCCACACGATTCCAAGAACGGGAACCTGATAGAACGATTGTTGAGGAGAAATGTTTAAAGTCCCCATTGGAAATCATGCATGTGTAAGCGGATCAGAGATGCCAGAAATTAAAATGACATTGTAAACAGGAGACACGCCCCACTCTACCTACTGTCTTCTCCAGGCTCCCAATTTCCAGTGTCATTACAAGGTCAACAGTAGGGATGAACAACTTACAGGAATGAACAGAGGTGGGCAGGAGACTCAGCTTCACACTGTCTGAATGCCTGCGAGACCAACATCCCAGCCCAATTTGAACTGAGCAGTCTGAGCTATGTGACATATGCAAAATTTATCAGGCCCAGAGAGACAGGAGCTGGGGACTTCAGTCACACCCCCACACGCATGCTTGGGGGCAGTTGTTCAAAGACATTTTGTTCCTGACTGGCAGCTCACCTATTATCTTCAAGTTCCTGGAATTTGTGATACAAAGAATAATGTATAGCCAATCAGTAGCTTATCAGTGATTTTGAGGTAAATTCTTGGTAAACAATTTAGGAACTGCCTCTTCCTTTTTCCTTTAAAACCCCACTTGTAAGTCCTGGCAATCAGTAGTGTATATTCTGGGCAACTTGAATCTATGCCCCTGGGTTTGCAGTCCTCGAAGCGGGCCAAATAAACTCCCTGCTTCTATTAATGTCACCTCAGTTTTTTCTTTTAGGCAGACACCTTCTTCCTCGGCTTGCCTAGGGTGCTGTGATCCTAACTCACTGAGGGGCAGCTGGAGTCTGATCCCTATTAGACAACATGAATGATCAAGTTTGGGGTTCAGGTTAGGTCTCAGGGACAGCCAGTTCTAAGAAGTCCTGAATTCTGGAGACCCTGTGAAGCCTCTGTTCATGCAGCTCATAAGAGGGGCAAATCTCAAAACTTCCATGGTTTTCCTAAGCTCCTACCTTGTTCAGTTTCTTCATTCAGACAAATTGAACTTGTCTGCAGCCACCTAAAAGATGATGACAATATTGCCCAAGCCTCAGATTCGGATGCTTATATAAGCACAGGTGGGAAGCCATGTGAAGGAGGCCTCAGAACAGCGGCCCACCCCATCCTGGGAGCACAGCTCACACCGCAAAGGTCCAGGCCGCGCACGAGCACACACACACACACACACACACACACACACACACACACACACGACGGCGTGTGTGTGTGTGTGTGTGTGTGTGTGTGTGTGTTGTGTATGTCTTCATGTAACTTTCACTCCTGCTCAATCAGCATTTCCTAAATCATTAATTAAACCAGGGCTGTGAGAACTTTCAGAAATTCCTTCAATTACCTCATTAAGCGATGAAGGAATTCTGTGTTGAATTCTGGCATCAAAGGTGTTAGCCTTTTCACTTTATTTTCACACAAGTAAGTTCCAGATAAAATTTTTATTTTCACGCATGTTCCAACTAATGGTGATTGGCTGCTTGCCGTCATGGCAAGACCATTTGGCCCGGGCTGCTTGCACGATGAATGCAACACTATCACAATGTGCAGAGTTGGAACTAAGGACTGAACTCTGAACTTTTTTTTTCTCTTGCTCAAATTTCTTTCTAAGAGGACTGGTGAGTCATGCTCTACAAACCACAAAATCTCATTAAATGGGTTTTTTTTTTATTAACTCAGTATAATGTCGCTTACTTTCCAATCTGACTGTGCAATGGCATCACATGAGATAGCAGACCCTCTTCTCGTAATTCGAGCATCCTAGCAGACCCCGGTCTTAAGCATTCCTTTCTCCTGACTCCAGGTCTTTAGACAAAGCTTGACTCTTTCCACCAACTGCCAACCGAAGAATTCCTAAAGCTCACCTGTGACTTGTAAGCACCCGCTTTGAGATGTGCCATGTTTTTGGGAAGAACTAATGTATACCTTCCATGTATTGACTTATGATTTTATATGTAATCCCTAGTCTCTGTGAATGCATAAAACCACACTGTAACCCAGCCACCTCAGGTGCATTTTTGCAGGACCTCTTCAGACTGCTCCCTAGGCCATGGTTGCACATATTAGGCTTAGAATAAACACTCTTAGGCTGGGTGAGGTGGCTCACACCTGTAATCCCAGCACTTTGGGAAGCTGAGGCAGGAGGATCACGTGAGGCTAGGAGTTCAAGACCAGCCTGAGTGAAATAGCGAGACCCCTCCTATCTCTACAAAATATAGAAACATTAGCCTGGTGTGGTGGCACACACTGTAGTCCCAGCTTGTTGGGGGGCTGAGGCAAAAAGATCGCTTGAGCCTGGGAGTTTGAGGTTGCAGTGAGCTATGATCTCGGCACTTACTCCAGCCTGGGCAACAGAGTGAGACTGTTTCTCAAAAAAAAAAAAAAAAAAGAGAAAGAGAGAGAGAATAAACCTCATTAAATATTTTGGCAGAATTTGGTTAGCATCAACAATTCCTGGCACCCAGTGTGGGGCTCGGAGAAGACCCAGAACCCCTTGAAGGAGTCACTCAAACCTAGCGCTAAGGTACCAGCACAGGCCCATGGATGCCCCCCAGACTCTGAGCCTCTCCTCAGGTGGAACTGGTAAGTTCTCCTGAGCCCTGACCTCCTGCTGTTGGTTGATGGTCCTTGGTATGTTCTGAGCTGTCTGAACATGTCTGAGCTTCCTTTTCCTAGGAAGTTTTGTTTGGGATCCTAATTTTGATTCAGAGGTGCATTCTATAAGGGCCTTCTCCATTGCTTTTTCCTCCCCAAATTAATCTCAATTAGCTCATCTGTGCATTTGCGCAAGAAACTGAACTGTCCTTTTCACAGATAAATAAATGAAAGACTGAGTTCCTCAGCTCCAGAGAGAAAGGGCATTTTGATCCTCCCAGATGAAAGGTGCCTTAATGTGACCAGGGGCCTCAGTGGGAGTGTCTGGAGTGACTCCCCAAGACACACAGTGACCCTACAGGGAACCCTCCAACAAAATTAATTAAAAGAAAGCTCGTCTAGGAAATGCTTATAAGAGCAGATCACTTGGCATTTTGAGCCCCCTTAGAGGTGGTAGGTCCCCAAAGACAGAAACCGAGACACATCAGAAGGTGGAACAACTCAGTGGTGAAACATTGTGGGGTCCCAGCCACAATCAGCACACTCTGATCCACTACACTGAACCCCAGGCCACAGTCTGGTTCCTTCTTCTAAAGAAAAATGGGAAACAAATCCTCTAAGAATGAGGAAAGGCAAGAAGAACGGCCACCTTTGGGCACCCCCACTGGTTTTATGTTTGATATTTACGGCACATTTACTTGCAAGTATTTGTTTAAATGGAAAGATCTTACTAAAGATGACCTAGGTCTAAGGTTCGCAAAATGGGGAACTTATGAGATTACCAAATTAGTTTTCTTGCATGATAAATTAGAGAAATTAGGCTCCTGAATCAAGGAAAATGAATGAGGATCATACTATAACTGGCACCTGGGATCATCTGAAGGAGGGAATGATGAACTTGCCTCCCTCCAGGAAGTTAATAAGCAAATATTTGAGACTGTCTTGGAATTAAAGAAACCAGCAGAAGCTGCTTCTGAAATCAGGATGGTGCCAGAAACTGTCTCTCCTTCTGCTGCCCCAACCCTCTGCTCTCTGAACTTTCCTGTCTGGACAATGTCACTTTTCCTCCCCATCCTTCCCCTATTCCCTCACCTCAAACCTCAAAAGGATCGGAAATAGCTAGAGGAGAAAATGAAATAGTAGTTGCTCCTTTTAGAATAAAGCCCACCAGGGGAGGGGATGCTAACATAGTACATATACCCTGGATCAAATCAGAGTTAAGGCCCTGATATCTGGATTCCTGGACTCAACTCAAGATCCCCTTGGGTTTGCCAAGCAATCCCAATTAACATTTAAGATGTACGATCTGTTAGATGAGATTGGGCACATTCAGGTTGGTGGGACTGCAAAAAAAACTCTGTGGAAAAGAATTTGGAGATACCTCAAAGAGCTAAAAATAGAAATACCATTTGATCCAGCAATAACACTATTAGGTATCTACCCAAAGGAACAAAAGACATTCTATAACAAAGACATCAGCACTCGAATGTTTATGGCAGCACAATTCACTATTGCAAGGATGTGGAAACAACCCAAGTGCCCATCAATCCATGAGTGGATTATTAAAATATGGTATATGTATACAATAGAATACTATTCAGTTGCAAAAAACAATGGTGATCCAGCATCTCTTACATTTTCCTGGATAGAGCTTGAGCCCATCCTCCAAAGTGAGGTATCACAAGTATGGAAGAACAAGCACCACATGTACTCGCCATCAAATTGGCACTAACTGATCAACACTAAGGTGCTCAAGCGGTAGCAATAGTCATTGGGGGTTGGGGGGATGTGGGTGGGTAAACTCACAACTAATGGACACAGCGAGCATCGTATGGGTGAAAGGGCATGCCTCCAATACTGGCTTGGGTGAGGCGAAGCCATGATGTGTAACCAAAATGTTTGTACTCCCATAATATCCTGAAATAAAAAAAAATCAAGACTTTGACAAGACATTAAAAAGAAAAGGAAAAAAAAAAAAGATGTATGATCTGTTGTTTCTGACCTATATCAGCTAATTGAGTTACCGGTCACCAAAAACAAAGCAGAAGAATGGCTTAGGGTAGCAGATTGGAAGCAGCTTTTATAAGATTTTGACAAAATACATGTAAATGGGAGAAAAAAATGCAGGGAGCTTTGCAACCACCTCTTGTGAGAATTTACCACAGATATTCCCCAAAGTTATAGACTGGACAAAGGTGCAGCAATGTAAAATATGCCCAAATGAAACCATATGTGATTCTTATTTAAGATTTGAAAAAACATTCAAACAACATTCAGTGATACCTCCTGAAAACTTTGAGCATGGTAGAAGTGACACTTTACTGAATTGTGGATTTGTACAAGGCTTAGATCATGAGTTAGTGACCTTGATAAAGAGAAATAATGTGCTTGGGATTCTCTGCCCACCAGTGACCTAATCACCCTAGCTGACCAACTGTCACAAACCATCATTAAGAAGGAAAAGGAAACAGCCTCTAAGAGTAGGAGTTTATAAATAAAGCAATTTAGTTACCAAGTTGGAAAGTCACAAGGGTTCCATTTCCCCCCCCGACCCCAGAGATCCCAAAAAGCTAAAGAGGAAGCCATTTGCCACTGCTACAAAAAGAAAGATGTCTTTAAAACGATTGCACAAGACCTAAATGGATGCTTGCACAGAACAAGGCACTGAAAGAACTCAAAAGCTGAATATGGATGCTCCGAGGGAGTTGAGGGAGTTTTCCCTCTATTCTAACAAATGCTTTAGTGGAAATAGAAATATCCACAAATGGGGAAAAACCTTGTGGACACTGGCACTACACTGTCAGTCCTCCATCCTACCTTGGTTAAAAACCCTCTCCCTTGGAGTAAAGCAAAAGTTCAAATGGCAGGCGTTTCCAACTTCCCAATTACAGCCTGGAAATCTAATCCCCTTCCGTTTCAAGTAGGAGAAATAATAGGGCATTTTGTTTTCTTATAGGTGATAGAGGGTGGGATTTCTTAGAAACCCGTAATGCCCACATCTTATTTTCCCAGATGGGAGAAATGATTCTCAACTTGGGAGACACAGAAGACTTTCAAAAAGCCCACACGTAGTTTTATGTTTGCTAAAGTTAACCAAGAATTTGAACAGGGGGAATTAGAGCCTTTCTTTTCCAAAGCACCAGATTCTTTATGAGCAAGTTCTTCCACAGATATCAGAAGAATCAAGTCAGCAGCTCCCATAGAGATAATCCTAGATATTAATAAATCTAACCCCTGCCACACATTAAGCAATACCCCCTTAGACCTGAAGCCTTACTAGGACTCAAACAATCATTCAAGACTACTTGGACATGGACTTGTGATACCTTGCCCCAGTCCTGGCAATACACCAGTCCTCCCAGTTAAGAAGCCAAACAGGTGGCCAAGAACAGGGCTCATGCCTATAATCCCAGCACTATGGGAAGCCAAGGCAAGAGGATCACTTGAGGCCAGGAGTTCAAGACCAGCCTGGGCAACATAGTGAGATCCCATCTCTATAAATAATAGAAAAACATTAGCTGGGCATGGTGGTGCACACAGGAGGATTCCTTGAGCCCAAGAGTTTGAGGTTGCAGTGAGCTGTGATGATGCCACTGCACTCTAGCCCAGGCAGCAGAGTGAGAACCTGTCTTGGGGAAAAATAAAAAAAAAAAAAAGCAAGAAAAGAAGAAGAAAAAACCAAACCAAAACAAAAAGCCATTCAAGATTCATTCAGGATCTCTGAGCCATAAATAAAATAATGATTCCTGGACATCCTGTTGTCCCTAACTCCCATACCTTGCTGTCCAGAATTCCTACCAACGCCAGCCACATCTCTGTCGTTGACTTATGCAGTGCTTTCTTCAGCATATCTGCACAGCAGAATAGCCAGTACCTTTTCCCTTCATTTGGGAAGATCATCAGCATGCATAGACAGTCTTGCTCCAGGGTTATTCCAAGAGTCTTACTTATTTTTCTCAAATATTAAAAGCAGATTTAGATGATATCCGATTTCTAAATAGAACTATCCTAATTCAGCGTGTGGATGACTTGTGTTCATCCTCCCTGACAGAATGCACCTGTTACAACAGCTTGCTCTGAATGGACACACAGTGTCCATAGATAAGTTGCAATTTTGTCTCCATCAAGGTAACTGCTTAGGACATATGCTTTCCCAGAGAGGACTAATAATAAACCTTGAGAGAATCTCTCCTGTCATGACCTTTCCCGTGCTCCAAACAAAAAGACAGTTAAGAATGTTCTTGGGGTTCTCGGGCTATTGCAGAAGTTGGATTCTAAATTACTCATTAATGGCCCAGCCCTTATATAAAAAACTAAAACAGACCCAACAGGACCCAATCTGCTGGGAAGAAAGGGAACAGAAACACACAGAGGACTTAAAGCAGGCTCTCACCCAGGCACCCGCGCTGGCCACCCCAACTACAGCCTTCCCTTTTTCCTTTTTGTATATGAAATACATGGACATGCTCCAGGAGTATCAACAGTCACAGGCCAATTGGTTATTTCAGCTGACAGACCTAGCAGCAGGAGGACACCCCCCCTTGCATAAGGGCCATGTCGGCTGTGGCCATGTCATACAAGAAGGTCAAAAAATTTGTTCTGGGGGCCCTGATGACCATTTATATCCCCCACTCTGTGGAATCTCTCCTACACTCCCACCACACCCAACACTGCTCTATCAGCTGCCTCCCATGAGGTGCTCCTGCTTTCTGCCCACAACGTGGCTTAGCCCTGCTGTAACACTCCCAGCCCTGCTCCCTCTCCTGGTGAACAAGGAGAAGAAGAACCGAACTGCAGCCTACTAACTGATATCTCACTCTCCCCTAGGGAAGATGTGCAGGAGACTCCTATCAAGAATGCTGAATTAATTCGGTTCCCAGATGGTTTGTATTTAAGGGATGATCAGGGCATTTCCAGGCAGGCTACGCCATCCCTTCCATGGCAGACATAATTGAAAGTGCCCAACTCCAAGGACTAAAATCAGCCCAGATGGCTGAATTAATAGCATTAACCACAGCTTGCCCACCGGCTGAAGGAAAGGTGGCAAATACATGTACTGATAGCTGATGTGCTTTGGGAGTAGCCCATGACTTCGACATGCTGTGGAAACAGAAGGAGTTTCTCACCTTGTCTGGACAACTTACAGGAAACTGGCACTAAGTCTTGGAGCTATTATAATAGATGCATTCCAAATGCCAGAGCAGCTTTCAATCATAAAAACTCCTGGGAACTCAGAAGCCAACACTGAAAAGGCGATAGGGAATAATCTGATACTGCAGCAAAGAGTGCTGCCCCAGGAAAGGCAGCCCGTCCTGTACGACAACGCACCCTCTGTCCTGCCCACGCCCTCACTAGCATTCTTTCACAATACCAGTAGGCAGCAACCCCTCAGGAGAAACAAATCTGGCAGCAAAAGGGAGGTGTGTTTGATCCAAGTAGAGAATTGTGGCCCATAGTTCCTGTAGGTGCACAATAATGACCTCTCCTCCGGTTTATTCATGATACGATTCACTGGGCCCCTGAGAAAACGATATCGTAGGGAAAACAGTATTTCTGGAAACCATCCCTTACAATAGCCCAAAAGGTATACTCCTGATATACCATGTGTCTAAAACATAACCCTGGCAAGCCCTTGCATGGCTCCCAAGGTCATTTTCCCTTGTCGACAGGATCAGTTAAAGTACGGCAATTGGATTTCATGCAGATGCTGCCATCTTAAAATTATAAATATGTGTTGGTCGTGGTTTGTATGTTTTTTCATTGGGTGGAAGCATTTCCTTGTCAGAGGACTGCTATCTTAACAGGAGACAAAACATTATTAGAAGGAATCATTCCAGTTTGGAGAATCCCTTCTGAGCCACACAGTGATCAGGGGACTCATTTTCCTGGACAGGTTGTTCCATCTATTTGCAAAGTCTGGCCCATAATGCATTTCCATTGTGCCCATCACCTCCAATCTTCTCAGTTGGTAGAATGGACAAATGGCACAATAAAAATTCAGTTAGCTAAGTTAACCGAGGCTTTTAACCTCCCTTGGCCAAATGCCCTTCCACTGGTCTTGCTTAACCTTAGATCCATTCCTGTTGGAAAACACTGTCTATCACCTTATGAAATAGTAACAGAAAGACATGGGAGGCTGGACAAAGACTTATAAGAACCAGCCTTACATACTGCATTATTGTCAAGGAGTCCTGAAACTTTAATAAACTCTACAAAGCTGGTAACAGAGTCTTTCCACAGTAAGCTCCCAGGAGCCGAAGGCTCCAAGGATTATGAATTACAGCCAGGTGACTTTGTTTCCAATAACGACAACACCTAAATGACTCCCCATGGCCCTGTTGGAAAAGACCTTATCAGGTACTTTTAACTAACCCTTGCACTGCAAAATGAAAGGGAGTTACTCTTAGATTTGTGTCTTACACCTTAAACAGTCACCCAACCACATTCCTTGCCATACCTGGATCTTCCAATCAGTCTATGACACCCACCTATGATTCTGGAAAACACTTGAGGCTCAACCAGTCTCCACAGCAACAACCAAAGCAGATATTCTTACAGAGACATCAGACTAAGCCAGTCCTCACAAATCCTGAAATAACTGACATTCCTACTTTCCTTGCTACAGAATATATTACTGAAAACCCTGAATACTTTAACCAAAACCCCCAAGAGGTTGTTTAGGATCTATAGAATCTCTGTTGGTGTAATTTTCTAAATGGGGATGGTTATGAATGTCCTTGTTAAAATCAAAATTATGTTTTACCTGCTAACCCACATTTCCACAGTCTCCTCAATTTGCCTGCCCCATATTCCTTCTCTCTTCAAACCTGAAAACGTCTGGTTCCCTGCAAACATCACCAATTTCCCTGTCAACAGAGCCCATATCATTTGGCATAATGTAGATTGGGATGAATGCAACAGTTCCATTGCAAACGTTCCCCTAGCTGCCCCCTTTTCAGGGCACTAAATATGATGCCCTGCAGGAACATTTACCTAACAATGCCTCAGGATGATTATTGAAGGGGTCCAATAAGACAGAAATTTGTGCTAAAATAAATATTTGTGCTAACAAGCTTAGACACTTGCGTGGGTATGATGGAAGAAACCTAGCTGCCTCCTGGGTACACTGCCCCAGCACAACCTGCCCAAATGCCCACCAGCCCTGTGCTCCTCCCTGGATGCCCTTGTCCAGCACCAACCACACTGACGCTGCCCTTACAGAACTATTTATGGGAGTCAGTTGGTGAACAGAAGTCCCTGACAGTACAAATTCCACACTAAGATAAGGATGTCTCTGGGAAGCCTTATGGAATACCCAGAAATAAGTAGAGGCATAACCTCCACTAACCTGGTGATCATTTGGGACACTCAATGGTCCTAGGTTGACTCTGTTTATCCAAATTGCACAGATGCCATTAGCATACAGTAGCAACGACATTCCTGATGGATACACCAAAATTGGCCATTCAAAAGATTAAAATGCAACCTCATTGGAGAAAATGGAACAGGGCTAGTTATATTAGCTAAGCTGAATTCACGGCTAAGGAAGAAAGACATTCCTTAGGGAAAAATTCCCTCTCAAAAATAGGCCACATTGAAGGAATGCTGCTCCAAGAAGAGAAAAAGGAACGGAATGCTGCTCTAAAAGATAATGCAGCAATCATCAATGGGTAGAAGAGACCAGGCAAGCCATAAAAACATACTCCCACAGCCAGAGGTGGGGATGAACACGTGCTCTAACCCAGCAAAATCTCCTATCCATGATATCAAAAGTGGGATCTGAGGTAGTGCTTTGTGAAAAACATGCCTCAAACCATGCTTTCCTCTAAATTCCACAACAATCAACGCAGAAGAAGATTTCTGTGATCAAATGTGGGTTTCTTCCCCACACCCCAAACAGGGACACCAGCTGGGTGTCCTCTAATTCAAGTCTGAGAGTGTCTACGAGGAGACAGCATCAGATCCCACAGAGTGGGGGCTCAGTCTCCAAAACTGCCCGTCCCCTCCAGACAACAGTCGCAAGTCTGGGCCTCTGGAGCTTCTGACCAAGTAGCTTCAAGTTGGGGTTCCTATGACCCCCTTCCTCTTTGGGTTTGATTGATTTGTTGGAGTGGCCCACAGAACTCAGGAAATGCTTATGCTTATAGTTTATTATAAAGGATATTATAAAAGATACAGATGAAGGGATACATAAGGCAGGGTATGGGGAAGGGGCTTCCATGCCCTCCCAGGGCACCACCCTCCGGGAACTTCCTTCTGTTCAGTTATCCAGATGTTCCCTGAACCCAGTCTTCTTGGGGTTTTATGAAGGCTTCATTACATAGGCACGGTTGATGATGGCATGGAAATGTGATTAGACAAAAAGCACATAATCTAAACCCAGCAAGGTCTGTCTGTTCAGATTCTTTCTGGCCTCTGTGTGCAGCTTCCTTCCTCCAGAGTATGGGCCAGGATTCTCTCTGGAATGAGGGTCTTTTCACCCACAATCAGACTAGAGTCCTTCCTTGGGCAGCTGAAAGGAGGACAGAAGAAGGTCAGACAGAGAGATTCTATCTAAGGCTGCTCCTGAGGCCCACAGCACCCCAACACTGTAACAAGGACTATGAGAGTTATGAAACACCACAGGAACCATGGATGAAAACCAGTATATACATCACAACACCACAGGTGGCTGTGAAACAATGGCCTACAATAGTCAGTGCTGAGGCGCAATCTAAACACCTAGGGAAGATACATGGTCCCCCAAATTTATGGAAATTTCTAGATAGCAAATATGACCTCAGACACTGTATTCTTAAAGCTCAAGGGCCAAAGCTGAAAGAGACTCAAAGGTATTCTGTAGTTCAACTAGCAGGCATTGCGACCATGGTAAGTAATACACAGATATTCCCACAGGAAGCCGATGGACTGTTTTAGCTAGTGAAACACAGGGCACCTTATTTCCTTCTCAGACAGTGAAAATAGAAGAGGATAATGGTTATGCCCTCAAACCACCTGGAACGCTGATTTCTCCCAAATTTGGCCCTTAATGTCCACCCCCATGGGACATAACATTTGGTATATGAGAAAGGGCCATTTTAGTTGAGAGAGATGACAAAATAACACTGTAGATTTATATGATTTCTTCTGTAACAAAACCTCTTTTTCTCTCCCAAATACCAGTATATGATGCAACACGAAGGTGGGGGAAAATAGATTTGTCAACTGTAAATAATTCCTATGACAATTTGGACACTGAAGACCAGAGGTTTCTCAAATTTGATTTAGACCCTCCTCAGAATGTTATTCCTATGGAGACCAATCAGCCAGAAGAAAAATTAAATTTATTAGATTCTGATTTGGTGTTGGTCCTATAATCTTCAAATAAGATTTACCATAAGGTTCAAAAGACCATCACAATAAGGAGGTAAATGCACTGTAAGTCGGACTAAGGAAAGGAACACCATGATGCATGCAGGGGGTTTCTCAACTGGGCAGGTTGTTTACTGCCTTCTGATTCTACTGAAAACTTTCTTGGATGCCTAATTTTTACTATTTTTATGAAACTTCTTGCGATGTTATCATTATATATCTCTTGTATATGCTATACCAGATACAGGAGAAGGAAAAAGACACAATCAGACACCGGATCATGATAGCTCATACAGTAGATCTGATCCAGGATGGTTTTCCAGACTGAACCCTAGGCCTGACTCTCTCTAGCCTCTTAAACGATTGGCTATAAAATCATGTCAAGCCATGTCTTTCCCCTAAGAGCCAACATTGCTAACACTGAAACTATCACCACCAACACCAGACGACCAAATAGATAACTCTAGGGATGAGCCTTCCTAGTGCGTGGGATCTCCTGCTGGCTGTTGGACTGCACATGCATTCCATGGAATGATCTTTGGCCAAAAGGGGGAACTGAGGAGTGAACAGTGACTTTTTTATTCTCTTGCCCAAATTGTTTTCTAAGAGGCCTGGTGAGTTATGCCCTACAAACCATAAAATATCATTAAATAGCTTTTTTTTTTTTTATTAACTCAGTATAATGTAGCTTCCTTTCCAACCTCACTCTGGAAGAGCATCACACGAGATAGCAGACTCCCCTCTCTTAACTCAAGCATTCCTTTCTACTGACTCCAAGTGTAGATAAAGCTTAACTCTTCTAACCAACTGCCAACTGAAGAATCCCTAAAACCCACCTATAACTTATAAGTCCCTGCTTCAAGATATCCCGCCTTTTCAGGCAAAACCAATGCACACCTTCCATGTATTGATTTATGATTTTACCTGTCTCTGCGAATATATAAAATTGAACTGTAATCCAGCCACCTCAGGCACATTTTCTCAGGACGTCTCGAGACTATGCTCCCCAGGTCACGGTCACACATATCTGGCTCAGAATAAACTTCTTTAAATATTTTGGCAGAATTTCACTTTTCTGTCAATAGAAATTAAAAATGTACAGTGAGTACCAATGTAATTTCTTCTCTCCTTGTGTGTGTCAGCCCTAAAATCCCTGGGCATGTTCGTGGTATCCATTTGAGAATGCCAGTGATCAGATAAGGTGGCTTTTTCACACATCGGAGAACATCTTAATGATTTGATTAACATTGGTGTTCCTGATATGTCTGCAAATGAAATCCTGATGAAGTATCAAGATGCCCAGCAGCTAACCTGGGGGGGATTTGTCGACTTCTATTAGTAAAAGTGCACTGTGGCTAAAGTTTGAAGACACAGGTTCTGGTCCATTTGTGGCCATTGTCTTGGACTTAGTGTGTCTGGATCTCAAGCAGATGGAACCACACCCAGCTGGACACATGACTGCCAGCAAATTAACACTTAGTTGGAAAAGATACTTATTAGACCATGTAACACGCATTCATAAATCATGTCCTAGGAATCACACACCAAATGGTATGTAGTTATGTTCTAATTATACTTATAACAGCTATAATATTAATATTATTTTACTGAAAATTATCAGGAATCCCAGAAGTTTCTGAAACAGCAGTTAGGGATGGAAAAAGTAAAGAAACTGATCAGTGTTTTCTTTTATACCTATAATGGGATTTCTTAAAGGTGAGAAGCACAATGCACACCAGGGTGTTTGGCTGCAAATAACTGAAAGCAAGCCTAATTGAGTTAAGAGAAAAAGGATGCATTTGAAAGGTGGTTCACAAACGTAGGGGGAGCCTGGATGACCAGGCTTGGAAAAGGCGGCTGAGCATGGCCAAGGTCATGCCTCGTGAGGTGCCTGGTGGGCACACTGCAGCTCTGCTGCTTCCACACAGTGGACACGCTTTTGGCACCATGCGGTGCCAGACAGCAGGCAGGCCGGCAAACGCCACCACTACACGCGTGGACACGGCATCACCCACTCTTAGCAAACTGTTCTTGTCTCTTTGTACCATCCATTCTCACCTTAAAATACAGAATCAGAGCATCTGATTGGTTGATTCAAAGAGAGGTGCCATGTCCTACCTCCCAGGATGAGGAAGACCAGGTGTGTGGCTTTCTCAGCTTCCTTAGTAGAGGATGGAGCTCTGACCTTCTTCCACAACACACAAAAAGGAGGTGTATCAAAGAAAAAGCCAGTTTGGATATCAGACAGCCCCTAAAAGTAAACATTAAAGCTGCAAATGTCCAGGACAGAAACCTAAAGTAAAATATCAGATTTAGCTAAGGATCCATCGAAAAAAAATAAGATTGCTTCACTGGCATAAGTTACTAAAAAGTTCATTGGGCTACTCTCAAAGGATTTTTTTTCTCAATACATTTCCAAGAGATAGCTAGGATTGCTACATTTAAAATAACTGGAGCCCTGAGAGTCATTAGCAATTTCAAGGCATCGCTTTCATGCAAGCATAAGAAATGTATGCATGCATTCTGTATCATGGAGTGATTGAACAGATCTGACTTCTGCTTGTGAAGGGCACCAGTGGGCTGCTAGGAACTGCACACTTGGCTCACTGGAACTCAACCCAGCCATATGCACCCTTACCTGTTAGTGCCAGGTTAGCCGAGCAAGGAATGTTAACAGCAAACACTCCAACAGGAAGCATATGGAACCTCACGGCTGAGGGAGTGTCACAGATACAGTGCTTGTCACTCATGCCCGTGCCTGCCCTCCACAGCCCTGACATGCACAGCGGTCGCCAAGCCCCAGCATTAGCGTCACATGGGAGCTTGTCAGAACGCAGAGCTCAGGCCAGCAGAACTAGTGACTCAGAGCCTGCATTCAATACACTCCTCAGCGCAGAGGCTGTTTCCTGTGATTTGCTTGTTTCTCCTGGGTTCGGTGTCATTGTGCTATGGGCAGCCTTGGTGTTAGGGCATCGCATCACCTCTCACTTCGAGATGGTCAAGCCCAGCTTCACAGTGAGACTGTGAGTAGGGGGGACTCCACGTAGGGTTTCCCCTAGAATCACACTGTTTCCCCCTCCTCTTCTCCGGGATGTGTCTCCCAGGAAGCTCTCACCGGGACAAGCGGCCAGAGGTGAATGAAGTGCCTGCCTTTTTCTGGGTGAGCTCCCAGCACCTCCCTGGGAGGTCTTTCTAGTGATTTCTGAGCTGCAGACCCCACACCAGTGCTCACCCCTTCCTCCCCTTCCTTCCAGGCTGCTCTGTCCACTCGGGAGCACAGGGAGGGTCCAGGC
>CAUYSK010088421.1:0-135518 GCA_963575035.1 Avahi laniger | reverse complement strand
AAAAATATACAGAAAAAATTAGCCGGGCATGGTGGCACATGCTTGTAGTCCCAGCTACTCGGGAGGCTGAGGCAGTAGGATCGCTTGAGACCAGGAGTTTGAGGTTGCTGTGAGCTAAGATGACGCCACGGCACTCTAGCCCTGGCAACACAGTGAGACTCTGTCTCACAAAAAAAGAAGGAAAGAAAGCATGTAGCTCTGGGTAGAGTTCTGTGGAAACCCAGAGGCTGGTGCGATTGCTTCCAGTTGAAGAGCTAGGACTAGCCTCTAAGAACTAGTGGCCTTTACTATGAGTCTTGGTAGAATTTTGACAAATGTATCTACCAGAATAAGAAAAAAGTTTCAGGTAGAAGGAATAGCTTGGATAGAGGCACAGCAGAGAGGAAAACACATTTGAAATCCAACAATTAGACCCACAAAACAAGACAAATCTAGGATAGAATTAAGAATGTGGTGGATAAAAGCCCGAGACCTTGAATGTTAACATAGTTTCTGGATCATCATAGTCTCCTTGAGGTACCCCAATACCAAAGCCAAGCAAGGACAGTACAAGAAAATACCAACATCCCTTATGAAAACAGATGCAAAAGCCTAACCATCAGCTTACAGCAGCAGCACATGAAAAGGATTATACCTCATGAGCGAGTGTGATTTATCCCAGACACGCAAGGGCAGTTTAACATATGAAAAAGCATTTGACAAAGTCCAATAACCTTTCATGATTAAAAAAAGAAGTTCAACAAACTAGGAATAGAAGGTAACTTTCTCATTCTGATAAAGATCATCTATGAAAATCCCCAGCTAACATCATACTTAATGGTGAAAGTCTGGACAGTTTCGCCTAAGATCACCTACTTTCTTACCACTTCTACTCAATATAGTACTAAAGGTCCTGGTCAGAGAAATTAGACAAGAAAAAGAAATAAAAGACATCCAGCTTGGAAAAAAATAAATAAAACTATTTCTATTTGCAGATAACACGATGTGATGTTCTTTATAGAAAATTCCAAGAAATTTACTTTAAAAACTATAATAACTAATAAATGATTTCAGCAAGGTTGCAGGATACCAGATCAATATACAAAAATCAATTGCATTTCCATATAACTTGCAGTGAACAATCCAAAAATTAAGAATGTAATTCCATTATAATTGAATCAAAAAGAATAAAATACATAGGAATAAATTTAACAAAAGAAGCTTACTCTGAGAACTATAAAACATGGTTGAAATAAATTATAAAAAGATCTAAATAAATGCAAATACATTCTACATTATGGAATAGAAAACAATTTTGTTAGGATAGCAACATTCCCCAAATTGATCTGCAGATTTACACATTCTCTACAGAATCCCAGGTATTTTGCACAAATTGACAAACTGATCTTAAAATTCATATGGAATTACAAGGTCCCAAAATAGCCCCAAAAATATCTTTAAAGAAAGTAGGGAGACTCTCAATTTCTGATTCCATAACTTACTACAAAGCAATGGTAATCAAGATAGTGTGGTACTGACATAACGATAGACATATAGATCAATGGAATATAATTGAGAGTCCAGGAATAAACTGTGAGTCTATGGCCAACTTATTTTTAGCCACCATACCAAGACCATTCAATGGGAGAAAGAATAATCTTTTCAACATTGGTGCTGGGGATACTGGATAGTCACATGGGAAAAAAAGAAATTTGGATCTGTACTTCACATCATATACAAAAATTAATTTAAAATGGATCAAAACCCTAATTGTGACATCTAATGTTATAAAACTCTTAAAAGAAAACATAGCAGTAAATCTTCATGACCTCAGATTTGCCAAGGGATTCTTAAATATGGTAACAAAAGCACAGGCAATAGAAAATATAAATGTATTTGACTTCCTCAAAATTAAAAGCTTTTAGGACATTATCAAGAAAGTGAAAAGACAACCTACAAAATGGGAGAAAATATTTGTAAATCATATATTTGATAAGGATTTAGTGTCCAGAATATATAAAGAACTCTTATAACTTAACAAAAAGACAACCCAGTTTGTATAATGGGCAAAAGACTTAAATGGATGTTTCTCCAAAGAAGATATACAAATAGCCAAAATCACACAAAAAGATGCTTAACATCATCAGTTATTAGGGAAATGGAAATCAAAACCACACTGAGATACCACTGTATACCCACTAGGATAGTTATAATTTTTAAAAAAATGAAAAAGGTTCAGAGAAGACATGATGAAATTAGAACCTCATACATTGCCAGTAGGAATGTAAAATGATTCAGCTGTGGAAAATAATTTGGAGATTCCTCAAGAAGTTTAACATAGAATTATTATGCAACTCAGTAATTTCCTTCCTAGATATATACTCCAGAGATTTGAAAACAGAGGTTCAACCAAAAACATGCATGCAAATGTTCATTGCAACATTATTCATAAGAGCCAAAAAGTGGAAAGAATCCAAATGCTTACCAACTGATGAACAGATAAACAAAATGTGGTATATCCACAAAACGGAATAGTATTCAGCCATTAAGAGGATTGGGGAAAAAGAAACGAGGTAATGATCCATGTCACGACACGGACAAACTCTGAAAACATTACGCTAAGTGAAACAAGCCAGGCGTAAAAGACAACATATTGTGGGATTCCCCTCACAGGAGATGTCTAGAATAGGCAAATCCATAGAAACAGAAAGCAAATTAGTGGTTGCCAGAGGCTGAGGGGGTGGGGAAAATGGAAAATGACTGCTTAATAAATATGGGTTTGTTTCTGGTCTGATGTAAAGGTTCTGGAATTAGATAGCATGGTGGTTGGACAACATTGTAAGCATACTAAAAGCCACTGAACTTTACACTTTAAAATGGTTAAAGTAGTAAGAAAAAAAATGAACTCGTAAGTGGGAGTGAGAGATGCTACCCTCAAGGAACAGTCAGAGTAGTTGGCAGTTGGGAGGATATGATGTGGACATTAGAAAGGATAAAACATGCCAAAGAAAAAAATCAATCAAAATCAATGAGAGAAATGATTGGAAGATAAATTATCTGACTAAAAAATTAAAAATGTATGAACATTTGGAAACATTAAGAACAAAATTAAAAAGCAAAGCATAGACTAAGACTATTAGCAACAAACAGGGAAGATGGTTGTGTGTGTGTGTTAATGTGTTATGATGTGCTCATAAATAAGTAACAACCATTGAAGAGGTATTAAAACATGAACAGAACAAGAAATACAAGAAGCCTCTAAATTTGTGAAAAATGTTCAATCTCTCTCTTGCAATTAAAGAAAGGCAAATTAAAAGCAAGATGCCACTTTTAGTCCATCAAACTGTTATTTTAATAATAACAATACTCAATATTACAATGGTGTAATAAGGCAGGCATCAAAATATATTGCATATATGACTATAAACTGCTGTAAGTCAGAAAGGAATTTACCCAAAGTTACCAAGAGTCTAAAAATATTCAAACTCTATCTAAGATGTATAGCTTTTTAAAAATGAGATAAATAGATACGGACCAAAACACAAAGATTTTTTTAATAACATTTATTATGTAATATCTTTAAAATATTATTTTTAAATAAAGTATTCATATCCATTGAAAAACATTTCAAACAATAACAAGTTCCAAAAAAGAGAGAGCAAAACAATCAACCAAAATCGTATTGCCTAGTAATGACCATCATTAAAATAAGGTGACAATATTCCATATTGATTTCTGAACCTGTATACATGAAAATGATCTGTTCCAGACTTCTCACCTGGCTTCTGTTAGCTTCGGCGTTGCTTGTCTTGTAGATGGCCGTCTTCTCCCTGCCTGCAAGTTTCTGTGTCCAAATTTTCCACCACTTTCTGCCTTTGAGTGTGGCCCTAGCCTTTCTGCCTGTGTTTCTCCATTCATGCCGTCAATGGATGGATTTGAATTGAGTAGTTTTCTCTGGAAAGGTTCATAAATGCTGAGTTCTTATGTTTCATTTTTTAATTACTACCTTTTGCCTTTATACTTCCACAGTCATTTGGTCAGTTACGATAATGTTTAGTCCCTTTGACGTTCCCTTAGAACTTTTTAGGCATTGCTTCACTATTTCCGGTGCTGAACATTTTTGTGGAGAAGTTTAAGATCAGCTTGTTCTGTCCTTCAGCGTGACTTGTTTTTCTCTATTTAGATGTCAGAAAAATTATTTCTTCATTATTCAAGTTCGGAAGTGTGAAGACAGTCTCTTTTTTCATCATTCTGAATCTATTTTTTCCTCTAGAATATGGTATGCCCTTTCAATCTTTAAAAACCAAAATGAAATGCATTTTCTATTCCACTTGCTGGGTTCTCTTCAGCAGAGATGCCAATTATTCTTATTTTTGAGGCAGCTTGTCCTTCACATGTGTATCTTCTTTCTAACTGCCTTAATCTCTGTCCTTTTCCTCAGTTCTCACCATTATTGCAGCAAACCTTTTCTCTTTGTCAAAAATACAGTTTTTAGCTGTCTGATTTAGTTTGTTTATAATTCATTATTTCTGTCATAGTATAGTCTGAGTCTTCAATTTTTTTATCATTGAGTTGTCACCTCATTTCTCATTGAGTCCTTGTTTCATGAAATCACATTCTTAAGTTCTTCTAGAATGCAAAATACACATTGGAAGTTTTCTTTTTTTCTTGGAATATATTTTCTTTCAGGTTAGGTTTTTCATTTGTCTTTTGTAAGCTATAATCCTTCTTTTATTCTTTCTTTCTTTCGGCCTGGGGTGGGGATTATAATGTGTTTGCTTAGTGGCCATATGGTTTCTTTTCATTGTTCTTATCTTGACACAGAAGGTTCTGACTAGGCTGTTTATCTCTTTCTATTTCTGTGCAGTGCGGTTAAACTTTTCTTGATTCTGTTCTCATTACATCTGATACCTGTTCTCCTTGAGCTCTACATCCACAGCTGTAGTACTGTGATACTAGGCACTTTTTGGTGGTCTCGGGCATTGCTTCCTAACGTGTTTCACAACATAAACATAACGTCCTAGGAAAATGGTGAGCCGGGAGGACTACCTTGGCTTCGGTGCGAAGATCCTGGAGACAGTGAGTAGGGCTGCGAGGCGCCCTCCGCACGGCCTGCTCCTCTCGGGGTGGGTGATTCCTGCGAAGCCTCAGCATGTCGCTCAGTCACCTCCTTCCCCCACCTGGCTTCTGACCCAGTGGGGTTGGGTTAAGAACCACACCCCCAGCAGGGTCAGAATCTTTCCCTGAAGTTTATGGCATGAGGTTGTAACCCTTTCCTTATTTGGTGCTACTGATGATTTGGGTAGGGGACAGGAGATGAGCAAATCTTAAATTATCTATTGTCCATTTAGTCAAGAACTAGGGGATGGCAGTTATTTCATTTGGCCACATTAGATAAAAGTCCCATGTAATTATTTATGTAAGTAAAAAAGTAAAGAGAATCTAAGGGCTCAATAATGGAAGAGTATTTAAATAAACTGTAATAGATCTTATAACTAAATATTAAGTATTCATTAAATATATTTTGAAATTAAATAAGAATATTTTCATAACGCAATAAACAGATCAAACTATATGTAGAGTATGACCCATTTGTGTCATATATATTATTACATATATATATATACAGTTCATATTAATATATAAAAAATCCAAAGAGAAAGATCTGATCAGTATATACATTTTTAAAACCTGGATGGAAATACACTGAAGTGTTATTATTCTCAGTGTACTTAGCTTTGGTTTCAGCCGGAGACACAGAACCCACTTGGGGAATTTGAAAGAAAGGGAATTTATTATAAGAATGGGTGACACAGGAACTGGAAAGCTGAGAAGCCAAACAGGGAAGAATGAGGCAACTCAAAGATTAGCAACAGCAAGAAGCTGAAGACCCCACCTCTAAGGTCAGAAGCCTCCCAGTGGAAGCTGCCCCAGGGCAGACCTGTCCCCACGGGAGGCACCCACAGAGCCATGCAGCCTCTGCTCTCCTACCTCCAGCTGGTGCCTTCCACTGGCTGAACCCAGGGGAAGCCAGACAGCCCGTCAGGCCCCTGCCAAATAGAAGAGAGGGGAGAAAGTGTCCAGCGCTGGACCGGAGGGCAAGTGGGCACACTCCCGGCACTGCTTCCTCTTCCCCGCTCAGGCAATGGTTGGGAAAGCAATGGCTGTAAAGGAAGGGTCAGGACGGAGGCTCACCCAGGTCGGCCCCCTCCTTCAGGGAGTGAGGGATGGCAGGGGCCCTGGGGCCAGAGGGGGGTTACTGACTGCGCGGATGTTCCTGAGAGGTGTGGGAAGGCCGCTGGACATCTCAGGAGTGTGGTGCAGCCGGAGACCAGGTGAGCAGGGGCCAGGAGCTGAGGCAAAGGCTGCAGGTTACGCAGGCTGAGAGGGCACAGAAGGTGGGGGAGGCGGTGTTCTCCCCGAGGGGGTGGGGACAAGCCTGATGGCCTGCCTGCGCACTCAAGTGTGGGTGTGTCACCAGCTCCACCCTCTCGCCTCCCCCCCAAACCACACCCCCCACCCTAGCGTCCACCCCACGAGACAGAACAGCCACTGCTACGTGCCCACAGGCACATCTAGAAACACTGCCAGCGGCGGCTGGAGAGCAAGCCTGCGTGTGCCAGGCATACGCTGGCAGCGGCCACCCCACCCCGAGTCACCACGTCCCTTGTACGTCGGATTTCTCAGTTACTGGCCTCAGCCTTTCTTTCCCTCTCGTTTTTTACAACTGTGGGATGAAGTGCGGGATCATTGCCGCCAAACGGCCTCCTTATTAGCATCAGAACCATAGTCAAAACACATTATGCTTGGCTAATACATTTATTTTTTATGTAATGGAAATGCCATCAAAGCATAGTTAATCGGAATTGAATTAAATCATAATTGGAGCTCCTGTGCACAAGGAAGAGAAATTATTCTTTATTATTGCTGACAGAAAATGAGCCAATTGTAATTTACTTTTTTAAGTAAATGGCCACTGATGCCCAGAGGGGTGAGACCCCATGACATTGGCTCCCCGATTTAGTCCAGGCCAGGATATCTTATGTCCATGGATGTGGCGGTGATCCAAAGGGAGACCCTGCCTGGCTGGGCCACTTCTTGAAGCCTTTTTCCTTCTCTGCGAGAAGGAGGTGCTGATGCACACAGAGGGTTCTGAGAAGCAGCTGAGATGACTCAGCAGAGCCACTGGTCTGTAATCAGTCCGTGTTAGAAAGGAGTTCAAGCCCGGTCTGCTGTTGACACCATGGCCTGTCCACTATTCCAGTGGTTCCTAACCTGGCTATTCAACAGGAACACAAGGAAAGCCTTTTAAAAATACAGATAGATGCCTGGTTCCCACCCGGGACCTTCTTATCAAGCTCTCTAGAGGTGGGGCCTGAGATTCTGTAGGGTTCTTTATAAGCTGCCCAGGTTCTGATGCACAGCCAAGTTTGGGAAGCACCCAAGCCCTCAGTGCTCCTGGTGGTATCTCCAACACACTGAGCCTACTGCTTCCTGACAGAACCAGAGAGCTTCACAGAAATACAGACCAGCTCGGGCCAAGATCAAGCAAACACATGCTCATGTGCACACATGCACGCACCCAAGAAAGCTTCCATCGCCAAACCACCTGTCTCTTACTCACTGCCCCACCTCAGTGTCTACAGGAAGCTGTTGGCATCTACTGCTGGGGGCCCCTCCCCTCCCACATGATGGTTTAGGGCTATTTTTCTCCTCCTCCTCCATGGTACAAGTGAACAAGTCAGAATCTCTGGCATCACCCTGTAACAAGGGTGGGAATTATGTACCAGGCGATGAGTCTGGCAAACCCAACAGTTTCCACCCTTGGCAATGATTCGTGACCCAGAGTGCCCCCACATCGATGTTCAGCCAGCCCTGCCCTCCCAGAGCTCCCCAGGCCCAAGGTCATACCCAGGAGGGGAAAGGATAGGTCAGGTCTCCTAGGGCCCTTCAGGGACTTTGAATTCTCTCAATATTCTGCCCGAGAGTAAGGCTATCCAGCACTGGGGAGGAACATAATGGCTCAGAATTGTCACTTCCTAAGCACCTACTATTTATGAGTCAGACACTGCATGTGCTTGAATTTGACCCTCAGGCATGGATACTATTATTTCCACTTTTAAAAATAAGGAGAATGAGGCTCACAGAAGTTAGGGAACTTGCCCAAGTCATGGCGTGTAGAATCGTAGCAGGAATGGAGCTGTCATTTCTTTCCATTGTGCCATTCTGTGTCACTCCTGCCCCCAAGTATGTGCATCTGCTTCAGAAGAGCAGAAAATGCAGTGGAGAGGAAAAGCGTGGAAAAGGAAACATCTCAGAAAGGGAACTCCCATACCGACACCTTGAGTCCCAAACACCTACCATGGGACTTTGCCAAGGCTGGACCAATTGAATAAAAACGTTAACTGGGGGAAAAGGATACGGATTCAGGAAAGAAGATGAGTTTAGACTCAGACAGCCCTGGGTTCATTCATATCCCAGTTCCCACATTCCCTTTATGTGTCCTTGGATAACTTGGTTAGCTATTCTAGACTGACTGTCCGTGTGTAAAATGAGCATAATAGTATTTTCCTTGTGGGTTGATTAAGGATTAGACAAAATGTATGTGAGTACTTAGCATAGTCCCTAGCAAGGAGCAAGTATCCAATAAGCAGTTGCTGGCATTGGCAGTATTTGGGCAATAGTAATAGTAGTAATAGCAGTAAAATACCTAGGGCAGCACGTGACAGATAGTAGCTGCTCAATAAATGTTATTTCTCCTATGCCTCCTCCTAGGATCAAGACCTCATTGTTTCTGCAACTAGAGAGTCTGAAGGCCTGGGTTCTGGTACTAGCTGTGCTCTTACTGGCACTGTGACATTAGGGTAGTCACCTCACCTCTCTCAACTCCATCTTTCCTCTCTAAACTTAAGGGGTTGAGCCACATATCATTGATGCTGAAGTCCCCTCAGCACGCAATAGGGTGTCAGTGCACATCCATCGAATGGCATGGAGGAGAGTCTGTGTCCCATTTCATTGTCTCCAGAACCCAGACAGGCAAGAATTGTTTCCTGCATGCCATCAACAGGACTTGGCAGGGCTACCCCCGTAGCAATCATGTCAGGCCCTAATTTTCCACTCTTGGTCTCTGACCTCCGAGGGAGAGGGGGCCCAACAATGAACCTGGTCAAAAGGAACTAGGATACAGTTACTGCAAAAAAATAGAATGAAATATTTGAGATGTTACAGTGGGAGACAGGCAGAAAGCCATAAAAAATAGCAAAAGAGGATGGGAACTCTTAAAGATATAATTAAAAGGATTTCTTTAAAGCTAGCAAATGGATTTCTTAAGTCCAAAGTGATTTTTAATATTTGATGGTGGAGCCTTAATTCCCTGGGCTCTGTTTTCAGTGGGATTGTTTTAAGCACAACTTTCCAATATTAAATTAAAAATAGAAATCCAACGTACAGGAAAAATGCCTATTTTGCTCAGCCCACTTAAAAATAGTGATGCTAGTTGCTGGCCTGGGCACTGCCAGCACACCTGGCCACTCTGTTCCCTCTGCTGTGGTGGCCCATCCCGCCCAATCCACCGTGGCACGGCGCTTTCTACCCAGCGGCTTCCTGTGAATCCCCCCAGGGAACCGCTGTTTGCAGTTTTTCATCGTAATTGTTCCACACCATCTCTGGTGTGGCCAAAAGTTGAAGCTGACATTCAAGGGGAGCTTTGAATATCTTTTTTGTTTTATTAAAACTACTAGTTCCTTTCACTTTGCGGCTTTGCTAGGATTATTTATTGGGTTAATAAAGGATGAGGAATCAGAGCAAAAGGTGGGAGGGTTACAGAGGTGAGTTGGGGCAAGAAATGAGGCCTATGCAGTGACCACTGGGGTAAGGGAAGGGAAGGCAGAGAGAGAGACACAAAGCAAAAAAAAAAAAAAAAAAGGCAATTTGGCCCACTTAAAAGTTTAACAAGGCTGGCCTCATGGCATTCTGTGATTTCTTGAATTGATTTACATGCCGTCTTACCCTAGAAAGGATTTGAGGAAAGTTACCAAAAAAGCACATTTATAATAAACTTAATAAAAATGATAAGTGAAGGGGGAGGGAAGGAGAGAAATAACAGTGTGTTTAAATGAAATAGGAGAGAACAAATATGTGCAAAACCTGGCGCCAGGGCTTCCAGGCTGCCAAAGTGCAGGGAGGAACGTCGCAGTGTTCGCAGGGCTCCTTACACCAGCAGGAGGACAAACGGCCACTCCGTGGGAAAGGAGATGCTTTTCCTCTACGCAAGGAAATCAGGGAAATTCCCGATGTGGGACACTTCATAGAAATTAAGAAGGGCTGCGGCAGCATGAAAAGATAATGCAAGGGGCTGCTCTCGGGGCGTTTGCGTCCCAGCCAAAGCCTTGGCCCTGCCGAGCAATGCGGGGAGAGCACATCGCAGGCACCACAGCAGCCGGGACACAGAGGCTACGCTTTAATCATAGCCAATGTCAAGCTGTCCTTCCACTCAGGCGCAGGAAAATTTTCTACTTTCCAGTGCTTTTTTTCAGGGAGGGGAGGCAGGAGAAGGACCTTGAGCTTGGACAATATGGAAAGAAAACATCTCCTGATGTTGCTCATGTATGTGCCATGTGAAAATTCAGAAGTTTTGTTTCTGCACAGTCTTAGCAAAATTGTGCCACATTTATTCCGTGGCTTCGTTTGCCTGCTGACAGACTACTGACCATCCCCAACAGCGTGAGAAGCAGCAAATGAAAGGTCTGCGTCATCATCTCCAGAAACACACAGTGATTTGTGACACTGAAATCACAAAGGTCTCCCAAGGATCCTCCTAATTATAATATATGAAAGTGATTTAAAAACTACAAATGCTATAAAAGTCACATTATTTTTATTATTTAGCAGGTGAAAAATGCTAGTGGACGCAACAGGTAAACCCCAATATCGCAGTGACTTAACATGGTAAAAGTTTATTTTTCACATCGCAGGTCACTCTGAGTTGG
Organism: Avahi laniger; assembly: GCA_963575035.1. NCBI lineage: Eukaryota > Metazoa > Chordata > Mammalia > Primates > Indriidae > Avahi > Avahi laniger. The sequence continues at coordinate 124,551 of CAUYSK010088421.1, read as the reverse complement.
CAAGGAAACTCAGCTATCATTCAGGATCCCAGGCTCCATTCACCTTGTGGCTCCACCGTCTTTTAAGTCTTCTAGCAATAAAAGAGCAGGTCCCAAGTGGGAGGTTTCTAGAAGCCAAGCCTGGAAGTGGCGCACACTCTCTATCCATTCACATACCATTGGCCAGATCCAGTCACATGGACACCGCTAACTGCAAGGAAGGCTGGGAGATTGGTATAGTTGTGATGTCAGTGAACACTAGCAGTTCTATAGCACTAGTTTCTCCTTGGTCCAACTCTCTTTTTTCCCAGTAATCCTATGGGTCTCCATGGCCCTGACAATCCTTCAACTCATCTGTCAAGCAGCCTACCACACAGGCGTTTTGAGATGTGAGAATGATGTGAATGTACTTATGCCACAGCCCTGCTCAGCAGAGGGTCTCCATGTCCCTTACTTCCACATGGCCCTATCCATTGTTTCTCGAGATTAATCATACTTTACACTCTCATGACTCTATCTCAGTGCAGTGCGCTCAGATCACTTTGCCATCATTAATAATACAGACACACCCCCCAGGAGGCAGACACGTGGGGGCGATGAGGAAATGGAGGTGCAGACAGAGGTTAAGTATCCTCCCAGGGCTGCCTTGTAACAGCATGTGAACCAAAGAGTGACTCCTCTGACATTAAAGCTAGTAATTTTCATTCTTGCTAGAAGAGAAGCTGGCTGGAACACCAAGGGAGGAGATAAGACAGGGGGCTTCTCAAACAGGACCCTACCGGGAGTGGCAGCCGTCCCTTTTGCAACCCTGCATGAATTAAAAACCAGCTCTCATATTTGCTAGCTCTGTGACTTTGGGCAAGTTACTTAGCATCTGTGAGCTTTCTAGCATGCCTCAGTTTTCTTAGTTCTAAAATGAGGGAAATAATTCCTATTCATAAAGATTTTTTTGAGGAGTCAATGGGATAGTCCGTGTCAAGCACCTTTATAGCTAGAATGTGCTAAGTGCCCAAAAGATGTTGGATGACAGTGATGATGACAATGATGATGATGATGGTGATGATGATGACGATGATAATTAGTATATCCAAACACCTCACCCAATTCAAGTACTTCTGTCTCACTATATTTCTGAGGAAAAAAGGTATCCTCTACAGCTCTTGTAAAACCCACAGTACCTAACACGGTCTGGGCCAATAACAGAGATCCTATAAATACTCAGTGATCTATTATTAAAGTTGCACAGAAAATTTGGTGACAGCCTGAAAGTCCACACAGCATGTTATTATGAGCTGGCTTATGAATCTGGCTATAATTTTATTCCTTGCTGCTCTACCTTCAGACACAAATCTCTCAGTCTTACCAAACTCAGGATTGGCCAACTATGTACTTGGTTATGGGACCCTGCAAAAATGACTTCCCTCTCCTCATCTGCAGAATTGGAGTGATAATCATTCTTGCCTCCTAGGACTGTTGTGGATATTAGACAAAAAAAAAAATGCATGTTATGCGCCTGGCACCATCCATGGCACTTATGGAATGTCAAGACTTATTTCAACTCTGCTGGTATCACCAAAGCTTCCTAATAATCCACCTCTGGGTGAAGCTGAGGTATAGACTCAGGCCATTAATGACTCTAACTGGGCTGGAAAGAACTGATTCCTCCCCAGCTGGAGCACTCAGGGGGCAAGGTCCACATTCAGGGCAATTCTGTATCTTCCACGGCATTCAGGGCAGACCCTTGGCATTTGTTCATGAGGAAAGAAATTGGATGAATGACATGATCTAGGTGTGCAACTGACTGCTAATAAGACATCTAGCGTTTAGTGAAGTTATGCTAAGGCACCTTTATGTCTAGAATACAGCAAGTGCTCAAAAGATGTTGAATGACAACGATGATGATGGTGATGATGATTACCGGTTTCACACACTTTGCCAATTTCAAATGATTCTGTCTCTGTATATCTTTAAGAAAAAGGTATCCAGCACCATGCTAAGCAGTTTACAAACATATGTATCTTATTTCACCCTCATAACCCTGAAACACAGTTGTTATCTCCGTGTTACGGATGAGGAATCCGGAGTGCAGAGAGCTTAACCCCCTTGCCAAAGGTCGCACGACCGCACGTGGTGGAGTCTGTGGGCCTGCAAAGCTCCGGCCTTCCCCACGGCACTGCAGTGCCCCGCCAAGGCAGGCTGGCTGCACTCCCTAGCAGCTGCCCGAGGGACACGGCCCTTGGAGTCTACAATTGTTCGAAATAACTGAGGACTGATGAATCCAATCCCTGTTCAAAACCTTGCTTTCACTATAGCCTCAGGCCAATAGTTTAATCATCTCATGTTTCAGTTTCTTCATCTAAAAGCAAAACCTTATACATACCTACACACAAGAGTACTGAGAAGATTAATCGGATGCTCCAAAGTGCTTTTAAGATGAAAAATATGGATTATTTGCATTATTATTTTAATAGCCTTGGACTTTGTTCTCCCAGTTTACACAGAGGTAGAGAGGTTGGAAGAGGGAGATCAGTGGGATTCATTTTCTCCAGCCTCGTCCTCTGAGCCAGGCAGGGAAAACACAGACACCTCATGACCTGAGGTTTCAGTGGATCCTCCTAGGGCCAGCCCGGGCACGCCGTGGCCCTGAGGTCTGACTGCCGCCTACAGCCGCTGGAGAAGCTGACATCCTCACAACCACAGAACAGCTGCTCACTGCCTGCCCCCACAGCACAGTGTGGGCACGCCAAGGACAGGAACCTTCTCTGTCTTTACCAGCATAACCCCAGCACCTAGAGCAGGGCCTGATACACAGTGGTGCTCAATGCATACGTGTTGAATGAGTGAGTGAGCGCATCATTGAATGAATGAATTAGAGAATAAACAAAGAAATGAACAAGAAAAGTTCAGACTAAAGAGAACACACAAGGAGCTGCTCTTTGCCAGAAAGGAGAGGCAGAGGAGGCTTCTGATGGCCTCCATGTCACAAGCACCACCTATGTGTCAGGCACTGCACTAGGCGCTGAGATAGAAACAACATCCACCCATCCCTGCCTTCGGGGGTTCACAGCCTAAGAGAAGGAGCGTCAAGTCTGCCCACCGACAGTGATGGCAGAGTGAGTTCGGGCTCTGATCGATGACTACTGAGTGTCACGAAAGTAATGAATTTCTCGAAAGCCAGGGAAGACAGGGAAAGTAGCATTTTAGCTGATTCTCATGAAAGAACAGGATCTCAAGGGATGAGCCGAGGAAGTCTCCTGCCGCAGGATGGGAACTCCACGAGGGCAGGAATTTTTGTGTGTTTTGTTCACTATTGCATTCTGAGCCCTACCCCAGCACCAGGTACATAGTAAAACTCCGTACGTGAGTGAGTGAGAGCGTGTGAGTGCGCCCGTGTGTGGGATGCACGTGCCTTACAGACAGGCTGGCGAGCAGAAGCAAAACTGCAAGGATGGTCGAGTATCACTTTGTTCTAAAGTGAGGCAGGAACAAGGGACAGAGCTGGTAAAACGGGGCAAATTCAGAAGGACCTCAAACACCACACTCACACTCAGGCATTTGAAATATTTTCTGTAGTCTGTCGTTGCATATTTCAATTTAATGTTTCAAGCAAAATTTTTTCTCTCCTAAGGCTTTCTTTCCTCTGCCAGGCCTAAGGGCACGCTCATAAAATGTAAAATCTGTTTAAATAATTAAACCTGTGGCCTAGAGCAGTGATCAGGGTGCAGGAGGCCGGCCTGTGACGCTGTAAATCACTGCTGTCGCTAGCTCTTGGCCCGGCCCAGGAGCAACTGAGAAAGCGTGTGAACGGCCGGCCAGCGCGGCCCTGCAGCAGAAGCGCCGAGTCAGCGCTCCGCACTCGGTTTGGGGTGAATTATGGAGGAGGGGGGGACACTCCGTGCCGCCAGCCCTCTGACAGCCGAGCTGCTTTGCTGGCAGACAGCACGGGGCTTTGACGCCCCCTCTGCTCCACTCGCCTCTTCAGCATCAAGGCAGCTTCCTCTGAGCCCAGCAGAAGGCCAGGGAGTAGGGATGTATACATAAGAGGCTCCACTCGGAGCAAGGCCCCACCAATTCTGGCTGGGCCCAGGCCGCCGCCATTCTGCCCTTGAGGCAGAAAGCCCCAAAGGTCTGTGGAGTCTCAGTCAGGGAGAACTTAGGAAGGAAGGGAGCAAGAGGCCTTTCTCTGCTGCAGGGCCACCAGGAGCAGGGCAGGGCCCTGCCCGCCGGGCTTTGCCCAGGTACTCTCATCCACACGCTGGTTTGGAATAGAGCACCTACTATGTGCCGGGCTCTTCACATACATTATTCCAAAAAGTGGTTAAGAGTAAACACCCCAGTTCTGGACGAATTAGACCAAACTAGACTGCTCGTTAGCTGGATGAAATTGGGAAAGTTATTTAGCCTCTCCACACCTCAGTTTCCTGATCTTTAAAATGGGATAAATAATAGGGTTGTTGTGAGGATTAAATGAGGCTTACCTATGGGTCGATCACTTGCAGTACTGCCTGGCTCATACTAAAATGCTGTATAAAAACTGTTAGCTCTGATGACGTTAGCAAACGTGCACTGAACATCTGCCTTATGCCAAGCTCTGGGATACATGCTTCGTGTATAACCTCATTCATTCATTCATCCATCTCACAAGTGCTGAGAGCATCTACTACATGCCAGATCCTGCGTGAAGTATTCCCTCTGGGTTATCTTATTGATTCGGTTTAGAAGCTCGCTCTCTGCGTCAAAGATGGTGCCTTCTTCTAGCTGTGTCCTTGCAGGGCGGACGGGGCAGGCAAGCTCCCCCAGGCCTGTTTTATAAGGGCGCTAATCCCATGTGTGAAGGCTCTGCCGTCATGACCTAACAACCTCCTAAAAGCCTCCACCTCTTAAAACGATATCACATTGGGGTTACGTTTCAACATATGACTTTGCAGAGGGGCCACAGACAATCAGACCATAGCCCCGTACTAGTTTCTTAGGGCTGCTGTAACAAAATGCCACAAACTGGCTGGCTGAAACAACAGAAATGTATTGTCTCACAGTTCCACAGGCGAGAAATACAAGATCAGGTGTCATCAGAGTTGATTCCTTCTAAGGGCTATAAGGCGGCATCTGGTCCAAGCCTCTCTCCCAGCTTCCGGTGGTTTGCTGGCCCTCCCTGGCGTTTATGGGTCATAGATGTACCACCTTGATCTTTGTCTTTATTTCCACCTGGCATTCTCCCTGTGCGTGTCTCTGTGTCCAAATTTCCCCTTTTTATGAGGACACTAGTCATACTGAATTAGCACCCCCCCCCCCGTGACCTCATTTTAACTTGATCACTTGATAGTACAGACTATCTCCAAATAAAGTCACATTCTGAGGTACTGGGGGTTAGGACTCCAACATGTCTTTTTGGGGGGACATGGTTCAGCTCATAACACTCCCCAGCAGTAATCTGCTCTGCCAAGTGCTGCATATACAGTTTTATTTATTCAATAAGAATTTGCTCCAGCCAGGCATGGTAGCTCACGCCTGTAATCCTAGCACTCTGGGAGGTCGAGGTAGGGAGGACTGCTTGAGCTCAGGAGTTCAAGACCAGCCTCGGCAAGAGTGAGACCCCATCCCTACTAAAAAAAAAAAAAAAAAAAAAATTTGCTCTAGCAGGAACCACACTGCTGTTCTCTCATTCATCCATCCATCCATCCACTCCTTGAACAAATGTTTCTTTCTTGAATGTTCCAGGCTCCATCCTAGGCACTTTGCAGACAGAAACGCAACTTACAGGGCGGGGTAGTACAATGTACATTTTACAGCCAAGGAATCTGTGTCTTGAGAATTCAAGTTTACCTCAAAGCCTGCAGTCTTCCCAAAGTACCTGCCACCTCTAAAATTCAGGAGTCTTTGCTGCTTCCTGTGGCCCAAGTCAAGGGAAAACCATCTCCCCCATCCTAGGTGTCTGAGAGTTGCAGAGTTAATATGCTGCTCTTACTGCAAAGCAGCTGAAACAGCCAATAAAAAAAGCCCACAGCCCAAGAACGGACAACAATTTCATTAGTTGTTTGGAAAAGCTAAAAATAGCCTGTCACTGACTAGCTGTGGGGGGCATTTGGTGGCACAGTCTGTCTCCAGCACACAAAAAGAGCAGGGAATTGTGGGCTCTGGCAGAGGCTTCATTAGGAAAAAGGCGGTGAAGGAGAGAACAGAAAAGTCCACCCTTAATAAGAAACGACCTTCATAACTGCCTGGGTCTCCCTAGGGTATCCTTCGTAAAATATTACATTTTTCCATATCTAATTCCAATCCATCTGTCTTATCACTAGTATGGAAATATTAATAAAGGTAGTTTTGTTTAGGCTATCTATTTATTTCAATATATATAAGATGATTTTCTGTTTTCTCTCCCCCATTATATTCTTTTCTCTTGTCTTGTAGGATCCTTGATATTTATTTTTAATATCCCATTGGGCAAGGCTGACACCTTTGGCCCTTTGCTACCCACAGACACCCTGTCAGGGAGCTGGGTGTGCGCTTCCCAGGCCACCAAGAGCTCGGCTGGAGCCAGGATCGGCCAGTACCTTCTCCACATCACGCCCCGTCCTGAGCTGGCCTGAAGCCTCAGTCCCTAGCTCTGTCTCCCCAGGAGCAGCCTACGGTTCGTCCCCACATCCCACTCTTTCCCTCCTTTAGGCTACACCTTGTTCCAGGCTAGCAGCAACCTGAGGGCTGAGAATTTTTGTTTGGGTTCACGCTGCCTTTGGTCTGTTTTGTCCCTGTATGTAAGCTTAGCTTGGGCCTCAGCCCCGCCTGTGTGTGCAGCTGGGACATCAGCACTAGCTTGGCGGCATCTGGAATTCGAACCCTGGGTCCTCCTCTCCCTCGTTCTGTGCTCCTGGGCAAGTGAATCTGCCTGTCTGGGGCAGTTTCCTCAACCATTAAAATGGGCCTGGTAATGCTCGAGTCACGGCATTGGAAGAGAAAGGAGTGACTACAGTACACACACCTGATAGAGTTGGTCATTAACACATGATAATAGCGTTCCTATTAAAACTAGTCATTAACTACTTTGGACTCCATATTTTCTTTTTTTCTTAAAAAAAAAATCCGTTGCCTGATTTGACACAACAAACAAAACAGGACCTGGAGCAGACATTAGAACCCCCATTTCATAGAAAAGGAGACCCAGTCTCCTGAAATAGCATGAAGCCAGAACAGGAAGGGACCTAAGACATCCCAGGTCCCTTATACAAGGGAAAAAACAGCAACAAAGATGGGAGGGATTGCTCAAGGTCAATGTTAAAGCAGGCCCCTAACTTCAAGGCTCTGCCCAGGGCCTTCGTTGGTCCCCAGATTTTCAGTTCTGGTTATGTGCTTAGTGGTCACACATATATTAGTTCATCGTTAAATTATTTCTTTGGAAAATGCTAATGAGAAGATTGGCAGTAACACCAATGGAAAGGCCTGAAACTTACGCAATCCAAACGAACAAACCTCTGCTGAGCATCTGCAGCCACCGTCCCCACTGACCCCACCAGCTGCAGCGCTGCCCTCCGCCTGGGAACAGGCCTCCTCCTGCAGGTCCCTGCTCAAAGGTCAGTCTCAGGTCGCCTTTCCTAACACCCTATTTAAAGTGCAACACTTTCCCACCCACAGCCCTCCCTATACCCTTTCACCTTCAGAAACGCTACATACAGTTTACTTCTTGTTTAATTACCTCTTTTCTTCCACTACATTGTAAGTTCCATGAGGGCCTAAATTTGCATCTGTTTTATTCACTGCTGTATCCCTGGGACCTGGAACAGTGCCAGCACTTAGCAGTTGCTCAGTAAACACTTAAGTGAATGAATGAGGGAGAGAATGAATAAATGAAAGAATCTACACTGTCACAGACCATCGTCACATAATTTTTTCCTAGGGCGCCATGGAAACATGGACAGGGAACAGCTGCTTGGAAGGGGAAAGTCTGGAAAAAATGAAGAGATGGGACATTATTTTAGTTCTTCCTTGGTGCCAGGAGGACTGAGCATGAAGATGGCCCTCAGGCCAAGGGAGCAGAACAGGAAGGGCCTGGTGTCTGGAAATAGGATGATGTGATTTGGTGGCCGTGACAATGTCCAGATAGCTAGAGAAGCATTTCCAGCGTGCACCTTACATGCTGTGAGATGCCGCTTGGTAAAAAGATGCCTGTTCCATTCAGAACAAGACAGATTGGAGATTCCCGAGTCACAGAAAGACCCAGGTCCAAGCTTCCCCTTGGGTACCTCTTAGCTCAATGTGTGCTCTCTTCATTTCTGTTTCCCTGATGAAAAGGATGAAGATAATATTAATAATCGTGGGGTTGTGAGGACCAAGGAAATAATGTACATTGGGTGCTTACTTATCACAATGCCAGGTACGTATGAAGTCCTAGTATAATAGCTACGAGGGCTGATTTCAGAGCCAAAATGTCTCTTAGCTTCACTGCTGACTAGCTGAGTGAACCTAGGCAAGGCACTTACTTCTCTGTGCCTCAGTTTCCTCATTTGCAAAATGGGGGTAATGATACTGTCTTCTTCCTAAAGCAGTGGGGACTAAATGAGCCGATAGGACTAAAGCACACAGGACAGTGCCTGGCATGCAGCGAGTGCTGGGTTAGTGTCAGCTATTGTTAAAACGAGGAGTCCATACTATTTTCCTAGCAGCCTTCCTGTGCTTAACTGGAAGACTTCTGTATCAGAAATTAGCATAATAGAGACTCTGTGCAGTCCCACAGCAAATAAACCCGGTAACCTCATTCAGTGTTTCTCCCACACTAACTTCCCCATGGGTGGCAGCCCCCACCTATGAACAATCTAAAGGCCTATTTCCTAGGGACACTCCTTTGGGAACCTCTGGGCTTCACCACTGGGTTATCTGGGGTTGGGGAGGGACCACGCATGGAGCTGAGGGGACAGCTAGAAGCTCAAGCTCCATCCTTCTGGCCCTGGGAAGCTAATGAGGGATGCAGGAAGGGAAGTGACCCCGAAGACCTACATTTGGGGAGGCCGCCCTCACAGGCAGCCCGGCGGGTTGGGGAGGGGCCCAGACTGGAGTCAGAGAGGCCAGTTAGAAGCTGTGGCCGGCAGTGGTCCAGCCGAGAGAAGCAGGTTTCAAGCAGGCTGGCGGCAGTGGGCTCAAGAGAAAAGGGTGCATGTAAGAGTTATTTAGAAGACGGAATAGTCAGGGGCAGAGCAGAGCAGGTGGGGCTGAGAGAATCACCTCCAACACCACACTACAGAGGCCACACCGGCCCTAGGAGACCTACCACTGAGGGGACGGGCCCTGGGCTTCACACGGCCATGCCACTAGGCATGGGCAGGATGGGAGGGGGATCCCGCGTGTGGGATGATACTGAGGGACCTTCTCTGAGTTTGTCTCAGAGACACCCTGGAAGCCAGGAGAAAGGAGAGGGGAGCTAGATGTTTGTCGATCTGAGTGCCGGGTCGCAGCTCCTTCCCTCTTCCTCCCCACCAATCTTCTAACGTGTTGTGCACTGACACACCTCATCACCTCCTTCACACCTGTCCCCTCTGCTCAAATTCCCAAGGGACATAGCACACAGGAAGCTCCAGCCTGCATAGGAGAAAGATCTTGGGCCTGGGAGGGCAGAGCCCTGAGTTCAAGGCCCACCTCCTGCCCTTCCTAGCTGTGTGCCCTTCGGAATTTGATTCATCTCTCTGGAACTCAGTTTCCCCATCTGAAAAATTGGGCTGCTGTTTCCTCACTGAGTTGTTATGAGGACGCATGGCAAGTGTGGGCAGGGGTCCCGCAATGGGAGTAATTCCATCAGCAGCCGACGCTTGCTGAGCGCTTCCTGCATGCCTAGCACGCATACGGGCAGCGCCCATGCTCTCTCTTGTTTAGCTGCCAACACTCTTCCTACCCTTGCTTTACAGAGGGCAATTGGGTCTCAGAGAGGGTACGTAACTGTCCAAGACCACACACCAGTGGGAGATGAGGAGGCAACCCAAGGCGTCTGGTTGCACCAGTTCACCACTCTGCTGGTAAATGCTCTTAAGGAAGCAATGACAAAGACAACCACGATGAGAACTTACTTGAAGAATGACTTAAGGAAGCCATTTCATATCTCATAAAATGGGAACAATATGAGAGCTGAGTCCCCTGGTGCTAAGAATCGCCAGTGGGTTGAACACTCAGCCTAAATCGCCAGTCCAGGCACAGCGGCTGCATCCCGCCCAGCCTGCCCTGGCTCCCAGCAGAGGGACGACCACTGCCATCAGCAATGCCTGGATCCTCCACCATGGAGGGAGAGGAACCGCAAAGGGCTGGGGTTGAAAGTCACAGGACAGGGAGGGCCCTCGGAGCTCAGGCCTCGGCTAGCACGCTGCCTTCTGGCTTGGCATTTTCTCCTTGCACTTCTGTGTCCAAGCCCTAAAAATAGCCTGCAATGGCTCTACAGCCAGCCCAGCTCCCCACTGAGGATTTGCGCCCTTTATAGGCGGCGATCATCTGCTTCCTTCTGACTCCTATTGGCAATTAAAGCACTAAGTTATCTCGGTAGAGGCTGTTCCAGAGCCCAGGCTCGGCCTGTGAAGCGGGAGGGAGGCCATTGATCCAGCCTCCCAGCTGAGTGGTCTCCAGGCCAGCTGCACAGGCAGGGCTTGGCCAGGATCCTGCCTGCAGGGAGACTGGGCGTGGGAGTGGGGGAGTGGGGTGAAGAAACCAGGTCATAAGAGGGAAAGCAGCTAGAGCCACGAGACGGAAAATTAAGAAGGGGCCTAGGTGCTTTCTTCCAAACCTAGAACAGTCTTGTGCCAGAACAAAGGGGGCAAGCCCCAGGCAGAAGAATACTAATTAGCACGCCCATAACAGCTGCCCATCATTGATACGTCCTACAGATGTGCAAGTCGTGCCCTGCAGGTGGCCCTGCCGCGGTGGTGAGTGGGGCTGAAACCTGTAGGCCATGTTGCCCGAAGGAAGGGGGACCTTTCCCCAATTCAGCCTGTAGATTAGCCTTGGCCCTGATCACTGGACATCGGCTGTGCACCCAGCAGAGTGTTAGGTATGTGCTATTCTCTCATTTAATCCTCACCACAGCCCTCCCAGGTAGGTCTTCTTTCCCCGTTTTGCTAAGAGCAAAGAAGTTTAGTCACATGCTCAGGCAGACAGAGCTAGTAAGCAGTGACACTGAAGTTCGAACCCTGATCTAACCAAGTAAAAGCCCGTGCTGTTTACACCCACCTTGGAGTTAGCCTGATAACAGCAGCCATTGGTTGGTGACTCTCATACCAGGCGTTGTGCTGACCTTTGTACACAGAGGCAATCCCAGAATAACCCCAAAGGTAAGGAAGGTAATTTCCATGTCACGGAGGAAGAAAGCTGAGGTGCAGGCCGGTTAAGTACGTTATTCAAGGTCACCCAGTAAATGGCCACGCCGGGACTCAAATCTGACTTGACAGCCCTTACTCCTAACACCTGGAACCTGGAGGCCATCTGCGGTTCCCTAGTCCTTTAAGAATTATGTAAAACTGGACCCGCATGCCCCTAATCTACACGTGAGCCCTCCCCAGACGTCTGCAAATCCCCTGGAATGCAGGTCCTCACTGCACAGCTGGTTCTAATTCCCTCCAGTGCCCACAATGGCTCATACGTCCCAGGGCTGGCCAAGGAAGACTGGCGGTGACTGGCTGTCACCTACTGGGCCTGTACTGGGGACCTTGGCTCCCAACTGTGCTCCATTTCAGCCCAGTTTGGGACATGACCCTTGAGCTTCGATCTTCCCCCAGTATCCCTCAGACTTTATGGAGGTCTAGGCGATGAGAGGGTTTACATCACAGCAAAGCAAACAACCTCGAAGGCCTCCCCAGCCTGTGAAAGCCTGTGGCCGCTCCATCCACCGGACCTCCTCCCTGGCCACTATTCCTGTGGTCACTGGCACTCTGCCAGGCGGCACAGTCCCTTCTCTCTTCTTTAACTTCCTCTTTTCTGCCCCAACCTGTAATTTCCAATGAAAATCTTATGCAAACCAGCATAACTTGGTGTCCTTTCAGACTTTCCCTCATATTCCTCTGCACCCCAAAAGCCGTGGCCTCCCAATGTATTTTCTTAAATAAATGCAACTCTTCCCCTACAATGAACTCTAGTGCCAGCTGTTAAAATATATTTTTCCACCCCTTTGATATACTGCCAAAGACGGAACAGGCTACTCTCCTTCCTTCTCCAAAGATGGAAAGGCAGCATGTTCCCCACCACCAGGGATCAGCAGAGCAGGATGGGCAGACCTCGGCAATATCATACAAGAGCACAGGCTCTGGATTCAGACTCCTGCGTGGAAATGTTGGCTCCACCACTGATTGCTAAGCCTCAGTTCTCTCAACTGGAAAATGGGAAAAACAATAATGCCTACCTCACTCATTGGTAATATCGACCAATAACCACCAGGTTATTACAAGGATGGAATAAAAGCTTATATTTCAAGTGCCGATCATAGTGCCTGGTGTGTAGTAAGCCTATAAGATGAACTCTCACTATTTTTTGTTTATAATTATTTTTTCCTAACTCTAAGACTCTAATTTTGTTCTCTGCTGTGTCACTAGGGTCTATCCCAGAACCTGAGGTATAGTAGGAATTTGATAAATATTTTTAGAATAAATAAATGTATGGAAGGATGGATTTAAAAATGAATAAATAATAGAAGGATTGTCCTGTATACCAGAAGGACATCAGGAATCATTCTTAGGGCTTATTGGTTTGGTTTCACTTTCTTGCTAATCACCGCATGTGTTTTCTTGTTTGCCTGGTGTTGCAAGCAGAAGAAAGTACAGTCAGTTCTGCTATAATGCCATACATGTGTTCTAAAAAATCACTGCACTCTGCAAAATCATCTGTTAAAAACACAGGGTTTACAGGGGAAATAGAACTAGAGGCACAACACTCAAAAACTTTACCAATGACACATTAAAAAAAAAAGGAACCTAATAAAAATAGTAGTACTATTTTAAAAGTATGTAATGGTTGAAAACATAAACACTAAGATAAGTATGGCACTTTACTTTGATAAAGACCTGCAGTTACTTGTGGAAGTGGGCATCGGAAAGACCATGAGTAATTGTGCAGTGCTGGGAGAAAGATCACTTGAAATCGGACAGAAAGTTAGCACACCAGATGTGGGTGGGTGCGGCACCTGGCATGCGCGGTGATCTGAGGTGGCTGTGGCTGTTTAATGTGCATGCATGTGTGCGTTTTGTGGATTCGTACATAGCTCTGTTCAGCTGGGTTGTTGGCATTCATCTCGTCTTTTTCATGGGGGAAATTGCCTTATGCTCACATTGTTCCTTAGTATAAACTGCATTAGAACCAATTCATATTTTCAAAACAAGCATTATAGCAAAACTGACTTACGTTGTTTTGATGTTTGTATTTTCCCATTTTTAGACTCTTCCTGTTTCTGCTCCCTACAAAAAAGAGGGCTAAATTATTGATGTCCCTTCCCTCCAATTATTCAGGCTTTCAACTAGTACCTATGGAGTACCTACTATGTGCTAAAACTAGAAACACATGGATAAAAGTACAATGGTCCCTGACTTCACAGAGCTTACAGTCTAAAGACAGAGCAAATAATAAGCAAGACATGCGCATAGCACTTCAAATGGTAAGTTCCACCCCTTGGCATGGGTATTTCTAAGCTCAGTAATGCTGGGTTTCCCATCCATGTCTCACTGTAGGAAATCGGGTTACAGCTCCATCTCCTGCCCATGGTTTACATCAAAGGCATCTGCCCCTACAGAATTGGAGTGCCCCATGCCTCCTGTAATAAAAAGACTGGGCATGTCCTAAGCACCTGGTACAGCACCGGAGAGCTTGCTGGGAGGGTGAATTGGTCCTGGGTAGGTATAAGTTTTCCCTGTGCACCAAGGAAAAGTCTTCATCATACAGGGAACTTTGGGCAATGCAATGACAATTTATTCTCTCCCAGTTTAAAATCCTTAAGAACTTCCCATTTCTTTTAGTAAAAAGTCCAAATTCCTCGCTATGACTTAAAAGGTCAGATATGATGCAACTCTGGCCTAACTCTCCAATCTCACTTCACACCACCCTCCTTCTTTCCCTCAAGTCCAGCCACACTGGCCCTGTCTGTCCCTCATCACATTGCCTCCTGGGCCTTTACACCTGCTGTTCCCATTGCCTGAGATGCTGTTCCTTGGGCTGGCTCACTCTCACCATCTCCTCAGAGAGGGCTTCCCCAATTGTTATCTCATCAAAATGTCTTTTTTGTTCATAGCTTTGATCATAATCCACAGTTGCCTTGTGTATTCATTTCCTATTGCAGCAGTAACAAATTACCACAAACTCAGTGGTTTAAAGCAACAGAGATTTATTCTCTTGTAGTTCTGGAAGCCAGAGTTCTAAAATGGGATGTGGAGCTGCATTCCTTCTGGAGGCTCTAGGGGAGAATCCATTGTCATGTCTTTCCCAGGTCCCAGAAACTACTTCCTTTCCTTGGCTCACAGCCCCTTCTGTCTTCAAAGTTGTGCATCAAATCAGTCCAGCCTCTGCTTCCATGTTCATGTCTTCCTCTCTGCCTCTGACCCGACTGCCCCCTTTCCTAAGGACTCGTTACATGGGGCCTACCGGGTAATCCAGGTAAATCCCCCATCGCAAAGTCCTTAATCACATCTGCACGGTCCCTTTCGCCAGGAAAGGTAACCTTCGCAGGTTCCGGAGATAAGGATGTGGGCACTGTGGGGGGCTGGGAGACATCAGCCTACCACACTTTGTTTATTTCTTTGCTTACTTGTTTGCTTACTCCACTCTAAGCTCATGGGACAAAGAACTTCTTTGTCTTATTCTAGGCCGTTTCATCAGAACCCAGCATAATTCCTGGCACAAAATAAGTGCTTGATAAATATTTATAGAATAAAGCATTTGATGGTTGGGAGTTAGAATAAAACTATAACAAATCTCAGTTATTAAAATTATATATAGAATACTGTTTATTCTAGTAAGAGGATAGGAGCACTAAATTTGCTCCAAATCTTGGAAGCTGCTTGACTTTAGGCAAGTTACCTCACCTCTTTGAGTCTCTGTGGTCACCTCTGTAAAACTTAATATAATAAAAAAATAAAACCTCAGATATTAAATAACATTATGAGTAGGAAAGCACTTGCAAACTGTAACGGCTTCACAGTTATAATAATTACTCTTACATTGATTATAGATGAGCGAGGCTGGGTCTAATGTGGAAATTACATACATAAATAACTAATGCAAGGCATTTGTATGCCTTACAAGGGTTACCATGTGCTGAAGGAGAGTGTATAGTATAGAAGGAAAGGTTAATTTCAACTGGGAAGCTAGTGAATATTAGGATGACCCAAATGGTGGCAGGAAAAGCAGAGAACAGAAAGGTATAAAATTGTTGCAGAGGACCAAATTCAAATAAGTCCCTGAGAGCGGCAGAGGCAGAAAGGGGAGATTCAGGAGGACCCATTTGCAATGACCATCTGGCTTGTTAAAATTGATTAAGGGTAAAAAGAGAAATCTACGTCTGTAGCATTAAATTATTCCTCAGACGAGCAGGCCTGTGAACTGCAAACTTTGCTTGCTGCAATCTCTGAAATATCCAAAGACGTTATTTCAATTTATAAATAAAATTCATTTTAAAACTCCACTAAAAGAAGGCTTCATTGAGAAATGTTCAACGTTGCTCAATTACTTTATTAAATCTCCTTTATTTATGTGTTATGAAGGAGAGCGTGGTATTCTGCAATAAAACAGGCTTTGTTTCATTTCCTAACTGGGGAGTGCGGACAAGGATATATACTGTATTCATCTTAAATCGTTTTGATTTTTTAACATTTTGGAATAAATTTAGAAGGATTAAAAAGTAAACAGGCTTTGGAATGAGACGGATCTGAGCCTACCCGTTGGTTCCCCTGCTTCCTGGCTGTGTGGCCTTGAGCAAGTTGTTTAAACTTCTGAGCCTCAGTTTACTGTTCTGTAAAATGTCAGTCATCGTATCTACCTCACAGGTAGCTGTGACAATGAGAAGTAATGCAGGTTAATAGTCCCTGTTCATGCCACAAAGCAAGAATTCAATACATGTTTAGCAAGGACTAAATAATGTATAAGAGGAGACAAGAAAATCATTCAGAAGCTGATTCCAGTGGAACTGAAGGTGCTCTTGAGCCAGAGCGATATACAGGAGTCACCCCTTTCTCTGAGCCTGTTTCTTCTTCTAGAAAACATAAGTTTCTAAGACTCCAGAATAGCCAAAACACCCTCATACCTGCCAGCCTCAATCAAAAGGTATAGCCACCTGGACATTTTGGGGCAAAGGATTCTGAAGCCATATCTGGGTTCACCAGGGAAGACTGATGGCCAGTGTCTACCAGTAGCAGCACAAAACTTGTTTTGTTCTCTGGGTTTCGGACCTCAGAAAAATACTAACAACGTTGCTTCATGACAGCCCCTCTTCTGGAAGTTATCACACACACACACACACCACCACCACACCACTATCACAAGCTCTTCAGGCAGAATTAATAACTAGCTCTTCTGTATTTTCAGAGCTGTGGGTAAATGTCTCCCTTATTCCACTACTGCCTTGGTTTATAGCAGGCATTTGTTTGCATGGCTGTCTGTTCCATTAGGCCCTGGGCTCCTTGACGGCAGAGGCTGAGCCTTAACCGTTTTGCAAAATCCGAGAGGAGGCAGCATGTTGTAAGGGAATGAGCTTCCCCTGTGGTTCCCCTGTTGGGCCCACCACTCCAAGGGCCCTCAGACCTCAGACAAGTTATTTAATGTCCTGGACTTCAGTTTCCTCATCTGTAAAATGCAATGGTAGCTCCTCTTGGAGTACTTGTGGGAGCCAAAGTTGGGTTGGGAGTAAGGAGACCAAGCAGGAGGCTCCCCAAGATCCAGAGAGGGGAGAGAAAGGCCTAGGGAGGAGCAGGCATAGGCAGTGCACTGAGTCAGGAGCCAGGGGCACCAGGACAGATCCATGGTGAGGCTGCTCAGGTTGGTGCAGCCTGTGGGGTGCGGCCCAAAAAGTGGATTGAAACAAAACCTCTGCTGAATGCACTTCTCACCTCTTTCCTGCCCCCCTTGTAAGCCCCTTCCCAACTCTTGGGAGTACGTGGCTGACCTAGGTTTGAGGATTGGTAAGAATGCCAATTCAGTTTGGAATACAGTTATGGTGACTGGTTTTTTTGTTTTTTTTTTTTTGAGACAGAGTCTCACTCTGTTGCCCTGACTAGAGTGCCATGGCATCAGCCTAGCTCACAGCAACCTCAAACTCCTGGGCTCAAGCGATCCTCCTGCCTCAGCCTCCCAAGTAGCTGGGACTACAGGCACGCGTCACCATGCCCAGCTAATTTTTTTCTATATATATATATTTTAATCGTCCAGCTAATTTCTTTCTATTTTTAGTAGAGACAGGGGTCTTGCTCTTGCTCAGGCTGGTCTCGAACTCCTGACCTTGAGCGATCCACCCGTCTCAGCCTCCCAGAGTGCTAAGTGTGAGCCACCATACCTGGCTGACTGATTTTAATAGCAAAACAGCCTCCAAGCCAAGCACAGATGATGAGGTAGCTGCAGCTCCCCAGAGCTGCCTTTGCATATCCCAGAGGCACCGGAGGCCAGTGGTCTTAGCAGCCTGTCAAATGGAGACATCTGTGGTTCCAGGAGCCACAGTTCTCTAAAGGGGCAATTGATTTCTTCCTCAGTTGTAGGACCTCCTGGAGGGTCAGTGAGGCAGGCTCAACAGTGACCTACCACCAGGGGGCACCCAAGAGACTGAGGTGAGGCTGGCCGCAGCCAGGGGAGAGGGCGGGGCAAGAACTACCCGAGCAGGAGGCCGGCTGGGTCCTGGGGCACCCTGGGGTTACCCTCAGAGAAGCTGATGTGTCTCAGGGCCACAGACTGGGGCTGGGCTTACACCGTAGTGGACAGATGCAGGAATGGGGCAGGACGCCAGGTGCAAGGGTGGGCACGGAAAAGCAGCCTGGGCCGACTGTGCTTTTCCCAGCCCCACTGCAGGGAGGGCCAGCCAAGCTTAGAGAGAAGTGACAGCCCCTCTTCTGAAATTATAACACATACCACCACCCCAGGGTGGGGCAGAAGCAGGGGGCTTGATAAAAACCCCTTGAAACAGTAATGTTTATTTCCCACAAGAATGTCATAAATTCATACACGAGGGAGAAACAAGATTTCATTCCACTTAGAGCTTATTCTTCTTAATACCCATGAGTTGCAAGATGAACATTAGTGGGACATAAAAATTATGATCATGATAACAACAATAATAAAATGAGTTTAAATTTGCACAGCACTTTATACTTTACAAAATGCTTTCTCATTCATTAGCTCATGTGAGCTTCATAACGGCCCTCTGAGGAAGGCAAGATGCCTGTCATTTCTCCATTTTATGGGTAAGGAACAGGCTCAGAGAGGTAAAGTGATTGGCCTGAGATCATACAGCTAGTGGGGGCCCAAGATCTTCACCCCAATTCCAAGGTTCTTTCCAAACCTTCAGAGACAGTCCTAATCATCCTCAGATCTCTGCCTCATTCATGGCCCTGCAACTGTCCTCCAAAGGACAGCATGGGAGACATCCCAGGGAGCCCGAGAGGATGGGCCATCAAACCCACAGCGTGGCTTCCACCAGCCTCTCTGCAGACAAGGGAAGATTTGGCCCCTTAGATCTGAAACACATTGCTGGGCATGCTCGCCACCAAGATTGCTCAGAATATAAGCAAAGCTAACTGCAGAAGCTCCGGAATTCCAGCCTCCGTCTGTAACCGTTTGGTGACCACACTGATGTCAGCTTCAAAGCCAGCTGCTCGTTTCAGCATTCGGGAGCAAAGATGCTGAGAAGTGACAGCTATCAAAGTTCCGAGGAGCAAAGCGGAGAGAGAAAAAGGGAGAAACAGACAAAGGACGGGAGGGAACAGACAGGGTAGAATTTGGAGGAAAATGGAAAAGAAAGAGAGCGAATAATAGAGAGGAGGTGAAAAGAGGAAAGAGAGAAATATCCAGTTTGAGAGCAAAAGTAGAAGGGCGAGAGCATCAGAGAGAGAGCCAGTGCATCTGGCTTTGAAAGTAGCAAGATGGAAAGCATTTATTTCTAAGAGATGGCTTTAATATCCTATTCTCGAGGCCCAAAATGTAAAATTTCCTTTTCCTTGTGAGTTAATCAGGCTTAAACCAATTCTAAGACCTGAAGGGCTTGGCTTCACTGCGACAAAGAATGTGTCCCGCGAAGCTGACCTCTGTCCAGTCGGTACGTAAAAGCGGCAGAGGACAGGAGATTAACGAGCTGTCCTCACCCAGGCGAAGCCATCCAGTCACACAAAAGCAGCTTGAGCACTCGCTCCCCTCTGCAGCAGGGAGAAAAGCTGCACCCAAGAAAGGAAGAAGAGTCCCTAACATCCCCACAGGATGTGACTCAAGAGGCCAGCAAATCCACCCGGGGCACCCTGACCACCTGTTCTGCCTGCACAGCCGCGGGGCGGGGCGTGGAGAGGGAGGAGCTTCCAGGCTGGGTTCTCAGTGGCTGAGAGACTGGGGGCGTGGCAGACGCCTGAGGGGCGGAGCTCTCCTGACAGCTGCTCTGGTTATACACATACCCCCACCAGATAGTAAGGATTCTAGTAACTGCTCTAACCACAAAGACGTTTACTTTCCCTCATCTGGTCTTTACTATGCACTAGTGCTTTATTAGCACCCTGTTCCTATAACTATTGCTGCGTAATAAATTACCCCAAATTTTGCAACTTAAATCAACTCAGTTTCTGTAGGTCAAAAATTTGGGAAAAGCACAGAGGAAACAGCTTGTCTGTGCTCCACGATGTGTGGGGCCTCATCTGAGGAGACTCAAAGGCTGGAGGCTGGAATCGTCCGGAAGCATCTTCACTCAGATTTCTATGCAGTCGATGATGGCTGTTGATGGGGCCTCAGCTGGGCCCATCAGCAAGCCACCTACATGTGGCCTCTCCATGTGGCCCAGACTTCCTTACTCCACGGTGGAATTTTATGTGGCACTCAGGACTCCAAAGGCAAGTGACAACTAACAAGATGGGACCCAAATGGGAGCCATGTCACCCAGTGTCACAACTAGTGCATTCTATAGATTACAAGTGATCTACAAGCCCACCTAGATTCAAGGAAAGAGAAATCAGAGTCCAGCTCTTGGGGGAGGGGTGTGGGGGACAGGCAGGTGGCAGGGTTCTAGAAGAGCATGTCGGATGAGAGATATTATTGTGGCTCTCCCTGGTAAATACAATCCATCACAACTCTGGAAATATATATATATATTTGTCTCTAAGTCACCACAATAATTCTATAAGGCAGAATTATCCCCTAGTTAGGGAAGAGGAATTTGATCTTAGAAAGATTGAGTAATTTACCTAAGACACCTCAACTGGCAATTAGCAGAGTGGGAATTTGAACCCAAAGCAGATTCCAAAACTCCTGATCTTATTACTATATTTTATTACTTTCCTAAAACAAGGGTAAAAATGACAGCTTACACACAGCTCTTACAGCCTCTACTATATGCCAGACACTGTCTTAAGCATTTTTTGTTCATCACATTGAAAAAAAATTGCTAGTGTTTATTGAGATTACTGTGTGCAAAACATTGTGTTAAATACTGCAAATGTAATTATCTCAAGTCTTCAGAACAACAGCCGTAAGAGTCAAATATGATGCCTGTTTTATAAAAGAGGAAACTGAAGAGAGAGATGATGTAACTTGCTCAAGGTCACAAAGCTAGTAATGCCATAGCTAGGAATCTATCTTTTTTATCTGAAACCACAGCAGGCTGGCAGACAGTGCACAGTGGGTGGGGACCGTTGCTTCTGCACCAAGACTATGAAAGTATAGAGGACGTCACAGGCTCCTTCCCAAGTGATGCTAGTTTTGCTTTAAGTGTATGGCCTGGGAGCTAGAGAAGCCTGTGCAAAACTGAATGTAAACACCCTGCATCTCACTGCTAAGTAACTTTAGGATTTTAAGATACCAGAAGATAACCTTATCTTCTCTGGGCTAGACAATGCATGGGGCTAAGAAAGTAAGTCAAAAGGGGCTAACAGTCCAGAGGAGAATATAGAGGATATAAGAAAAAAACAATAATAACTAAGGATATGGAAGAGATTATAAGCAGCACTGGTATAGGACATGAAAAAGGATATTACAGAAGCAATGAAAAGGAAGTGGTCTAACTAGAGAGATCAAGGAGGGCTTCCTAGAAGAACTGGCATTTCAGTAGGATCTTGAAAGATAAAGAGGATTGCATAGGGTAGAGATGAGAGAAGAACATGACTTTCCCCACCTCCCACCTCTGCCTTTTTGCAGGGTCTTAACCTCAGAGAGCTATTTCTTTAGCGATGATTAAATCATACTAGTGTGTGAATGACTGATGGTTTCATGAGATATTTTTACCAGGGAACTCAAAGCAGGCCAGGAGACTTGTTTGCTTAAGGGACATAAATCCTCCTGGGAAAAATGTTGAAAGAGACCTGTAAGCTCTAATCAAGTTCCCCAAATGCTAAGATTTACATCCCACTCCACTTTTACCTCAAAAAGTGAGATTACATAAGGTAGGACCCTTCCTCTCCCAAAGTGGAAATTGCCAGAGATCCCTATCCTACCTTTGGAGAAAAGTCAGCGGTCTCAGAGGAAAGCTGTTTATCTGCATACTGAGCTGTGGCCCTCAAATCTCATCTAGCCCAATTTCATTGCTCTAGCCAGTCTTCTTCAAGACACTTGCTGAGAAAAGTCATTGAATATTCATGGACCTCACTATGCACAGCTGTAGAATAGGAACAATCTAGAATTAAATATTAAGGTTTTGTAACACCTCTAGGATCCCAAGCTTTGTACCAGCCAGACATGACTTAAGAACTCCATCAAAGGAATATGATTTATGCATAATTTTTTAAAAAAACTTAAAGACCAATATATAAGTAGCCACATAGCAACATGTGGCCTTATTCACCTTTTCTGATGTAACATGGACTCTGATGTAACAACTTATTTTTAATTTTCTTTGTATTTTTAAAATTTTGAAAGTATTATCATGAAAATGTAAATACCAGAAAGATGTATATACATTTTTAAATTTGAAAATTTAAAAAAAAAAAAACTTTTTCTATAGATACCCAAGAAAGTTAAGGCAAATATAAAATGTAAGTAGAAAAAAAAATCTTTTTCATTAATATCTTAAAAGCACATCAAAAATCCACCTTATCTCACCTTATCTTGGAATCATTATTAGGAAAAATGATATAAAACATAAATTAAGAAACTATAAAATCAGTTAGTACAGTAATTAAACTTGGCAGCCCAGGCGGGCCAAGGACCAAAGGTTTCGGAGACATGGGACAGAGGACTGAGAGTGTGTGTGGGGATGGCCCCATTCTCGGTGCACTCAGTTGACAGTAATCCCTGCCTTCACAGAGCTACACAGGAATCCCGTGGATAGCGGGTGTGAGAGCAGCACCTAGTGTTGCTGTTGGTCTGTTCCTCCTTCGCGGGGGATGCTGTTGATTGTGCTGGGGGAACGGCAGCCAAGTGGCCTCCTCATTTTTCAGACTGAAGATCTGTGGCTCCTTTAGGAGTGGAGCACCAGAGGAAACAATGCGTGGCAAGAGAAGGCCAGTTTAGAATTTCCAGCTCTGGCATTTTGTAAGTAAGCGTCCCGGGCGAATCCTACGAACTCTGATCCTCAGTCTCTGCACAAGTGAAATGACGACGGCGTGAGGGTTAAATGGTGCAATTGTGCGAATGTTCTTCAGTATATCCTCGTCGCTGTGCAAATTTAGCCCCCTCAGTTCTTTTTGTGGAATAAGGGATGATTTTAGCCCACCCATAAATAACACATTTGCAATTGTTTTAATCAGTCTAGGAGGAGAAACAAGGTTAAACTCAACAAGCGGGATTGGGAAAGCACCTGGGAGCTGGGCCTGGGCCAACAGGCGCTCCTCCTCCTCCGGGAGGTTGTGAAATCTAGTTTGCCGAGAGGTTTTGGAGCAAGGGTTACATTGCTCTCCCCCGCTTGGCGAAGGTAGCGTCCCGTGGGGAGTGGGCCAGCCCTGGTGGCTGCTGGGCCCCCCATCCCCCTCCGCTGTTGCCCGGAGGAGCTCCTCCTTGCACTGGCCCCCTGCATCCTCAGCTCCAGCCCTGAGGCTCTCAGCCAGTCACCAGTAATCGTTAAAGATCCCGTGTTCAAGACCAATATCCACCTAGCAGACAAGGTGTCCTTGGTCCAGCACCCTCTGTTTGCTCCCCCGTGTGCTCAGGAATCAGCCACAACCTCTTGCTCTGTAGATTTCTCAGCTGTGAGCTGGACATGGGCAAAGTGTGCCCCAAGCTCCGTAGAGACATAAAGAGTTCTCTGAGGGGTCTTGCGGAAGCTCTGTCCATAGGCTCAATGGGGGGAGGGGCACTACCTGTCCTTGGGGGCAAGTTGGAGCACAAAACTCACTGATGGCTCCTTCCAGAATCCCCAACAGATCCCCCTGGGCCACTGTGATTCTTTTCAAGGGTCGGGCCTATGAACACCACCTCGGACCAATCTCAGCTCTGTGCATCTCACACCTCATCTTGGAACTGGAAACACTGGGCACGCTTTCTCAAAGAGTTTTAGCAGAAACAAAGACAGGAAGAGTCCTTTGTTAACCTCTGTTACAAAACAACCTAAAACTGAGCGGAATCAAAAATAGCTCACGGGTCAGCAAAATTTAAACACAATCTTACAAGAAGTATTTCGTTTTCTAAAGAAAGAATGTGTGTATAAAACATAATGTTAAAAATACTCAATGTTGGGTGATGCTTCAACAGGCACTTGCTATGTTAGTCTCTGCAGTTTTGAAATTTCTTGAAAGAAAGAAAAGAAAGTCCATATAAAACAAAAGAGAAAAAAGCATTCATTCGTTCATTTATTTATGCAACAAGCATTTATTGCACACCCACCATAAACACGGTGTTGGGTGTTGGGGGTCCGGCAACAACATACCCTGGGACCCTGCCCTCCAGCAGTACATGGGTGCTTGGAAGCTTTTATATGACTCATATTTTCAATACCAGGGCCTGTCAGGGTACACCTAACTTAAGCAGCGTGGTAGGCAGAAAAGGGCCCCCAAAAATGTACACATCCTAAAACCTGGACCTGTGAATATGTTGCCTTTAATGGCAAAAGAGACTTTGCAGATGTGATTAAATTAAGGCTCTTGAGGTGGGCAGATTGGTGCTGGGATATCCAGGTGGGCCTGATGTAGTCACTAGGGGCATTATAAGTGACGGAGAAGGGAGGAGAGGCAGAATCAGAGAGGTGGAAGCACAGATCTGAGCAGCGCCACTTACTGCCCTTGAAGGCGGAGGGGGCCACAGACGCAGGATAGAAGCCACTAGAAACGGACTCTCCCCCAGAGCTTCCAGAACTAACACCGCTCTGCCAACACCTTGATTTTAGCCCAAGAGACTTATTTTGGGCTTTCAATCTCCAAAACTGTAAGATAATAAATTTTTGTTGTTTGAAGCCATTATATTGGTGGTAATTTTTTTATAGCAACAATAAGAAACTAATATAAGTAATTTCAACTAAAATGATTTAGTAAAAGAAAAGAAGAGAAAAAAATGGAGAAAGTGGAAAAAAATAATATATAAAGATTTGAGGTAGGACAGCAATTCTGCCCATCTTTCTGCCAACAAGCTATGCCCCAGGGTAGGCTCGAGGTGGGGTACATGATGCTTTTTCTGTACTTGCTCTCGGTTGTAAGCCTTTTGCCACACTTTGGGCTTCAGGGGATTCTCAGGGACAATGACAACTCTATACAACTTTCCTGATTTTTGAATATAAACCCTACACATGCGATGTTATTCTATTGAAACTGAAAGGCGGTTGAGTCTTTTGGTTAAGGGCTTGCGCTGTAGAATCAGCCAGACCTGAGCTGAGCCCCTCCTCTGACTCTTACTAGCTGTGTGGCTTTAGACAAGCGACTGAACTGCCCCTAGCCTCAGTTTCCTAATCTGTAAAATGCAGAAATAATGGCACCTTCCTCCTTCTTGGTGTTAAGGGTTAAATCAGATAATGCATGCAGAGTGTCTAAGCAGATATTAAGCTCCTAATAAATGATTGTAGTTAATACAATTCAAATTATTACTGCGATTATCTTTGCTGTTGGGACAGGATTGCCCTCCGCAGGCAAACGTGCCTCCCAGATAATTCGCCTGCCTCCAGTGACGCTTGCACAAGCTGGTTGTTAACAGGCTTCCCAACCTGGTTTGTTTGGTGGGCAAAGTCTTGCAAGAAACAGCGTCCTACAGGGAAAGCCATGCCAAGGGGGTCCTTGCTAGTGAGAAAGATAGGTGCCAAGGATCTCATTATTTACGAATGTGATTCAGCTGACACACAGAGAGGGGAGCTCGCGTGCCCAAAGACAACGCCGCAGGAAGGCAGACAAAGGACTAGGACCCAGACCTCCCAGCCCTGTCCTAGCCTCCTTTCCAGCAACCCTGTCTAAATAAAAGGCTGCTCCAGAATATAAAATCAGACTATTAAGATCACAGGTGACCTTGTTCAAACTGGTGTAAATGTGGGTAATCCTTGCTCTGTCCCCTAGTGATTTATACGTCTCCACTCTCCCAAATTTAACTCCTGAAATGCAAATATGCAAATATCAAATGTCAGCTATCAAAAAGAGTGAGTCATTTCCATGTACCCAAACTTCATTACCATTATTTTTTTTCCTACAGAAATGTATTCTAGGAACAAACAGATAAAGCAATTTTAAAAAATAAGCTTTTCTAAGGTAGACATAGGGTTAAATTAAAGGGGCAGCCCCATTTAGCCAGTGATCGGGAGAGCTCCCTTCCAGAAACTACTGTCTTCTGTTCCCCACCTCCAAGTTGTCAATGAAGCAACTTTGGTTCCAGGCTTCTCAATGGGAACAAGTCTTTGGCTTTTTTAGCCGAGATTTAGAAATAATCCTGAGTTGCTTGGAGCCAAATCTGGTGATGCACACACTGAGTGGCCAAGAGGGAGACGATGAGTTCTCCCTGAGACTGTGATGGAGGAGGAGCAGATCTGGAGGTTCCTGTGAGAGGCTCAGACGCGGGCACCCTGAAAGCTATTCCCAAAGAGAAAACCCCCAATGTTTTAAGCAATGGCGAAAACTTGGGAGTTTGTTTTTGGTTTACAGGAGAATTACAAAACCAACATCCACATTTGCTGAACACTTAATACGTAATGGGGAGCCGGCGAATCATTCGCTGTGAATTTCTAGTCCCCATAGCTATCCTTTCAAGCAAGTATCATTATGGTTACTAGCATTTTCATTTTGTAGGTGAGGAAACTAAAATTGAAAGAAGTTAAATAATGTTTTTAGGGTGATACAGTTAGGAAAAGGGGAAGTCAGGACTTGAACGTGGATGTCATGGGGTCCGAAGTTCATACTCTTAACCCCACATTGTTCTGCATGTGAAACTTCTACGAGCCATAAGCAGCAGAATACATATAAAAGATATACATGATATATATGATACAATAAGGGAAGGAAGAAAACTTTTTGAAACTTTATGGTCATGTTTTGGTTTCTCCAGTTGAGCTGCATTCATGTACTCAACAAATAAACTTGAGTACCTGCCTTGCTTGGAACACAGTGATAAGCACGCAGCAGCGTGAGGTGAGCAGAATGGACCCGGTCTCCACCCTCTTGCAATGAGAGTCTAGCCAGGGAGGTGGACGGTAAACAGTGAAGCATTTTAAGGAGAAGAGCAATGAGCGATCTCCAATTCTCGTTTGGGAAAGGCCTCTCTGGCTACAGTGGGAATTAGACATGACTTCCATGAAACACCAAGTTCAAATGAGTTGCTTTTTTAAAAAAAAAAAAAAAAGAAAGAAAAAAACTTATATCTAAGAAAGTCAACTCCTCTCTTCCTCCTCTGGGTTTCTCAACAGTTTCTTCTTCCCTTTTTTTTTTTATATTGTATCAAGTTGTTTTCCTTTGGTTTCCAGATCTGTTTTCAATGTTTGACTGTGAGCACCTTGAGTTTAGACTTTATCCACTTTTGTATCCCCAGCGTCAAATATATTGCTTGTCACATGGTTATTACATATACATACTGCCTGGCACATAGTTAATAATATAACACGTACACATTGACTGGCACATAGTCATTACATATACATAGTGCCTGGCACATACTGCCTGGCACATAGTTACTGCCTGGCCAATAACTCTGTTAAATGAATGACTCTTTATTACCCATAAAGTTGACCTATATTTAGTGCCATTTAATAGATAAAAACTATATAGTCCACAAAAGGCTTTACATGATATATATGATTCTTTATTTACATCTACCAGTAGTCTCAAGCACAATCACTTTTAGCCTCCAGACCTGAGTGAAACATTGCTACGTTTGCTATGCGGTCGCTATTGTCCGTCAGATGAAAAGGCCCATTAGTCACCAGTGGTGTAGGAGATGGGTCTATGTTGATCTGGCTGGTGCTCATTTCGTGTTTGAGCATTTAATTAATGACGGCTGATTTCTCTTTAGTTGGTTGAGTAAGAAGGATATCATTTAAATTTAGTAAAGTGGAAAATTATGTTTGTGTTTATTATTTTACTAGTAAAACTAATTTTCAGGATTTTTTCCTCTTTTAAAAAAACCATTTAATGTGTGTCAAAAGTTGTAATGAGGAAATATAAGTTAATCATAAATTATAGTAAGAACTGAAGGGTCAGTAGACACAACCTTTTCATTTGCTTATTGTTGATCTTAAATATAACATATATTCATATTTTTAAATTACATGTATATGTTTCCATCTATGCCCTTCCCAATTTGCAATTCCAGTTTGATGCTAGGAATTTCTTATCTTGTATCCATCTCATTTCGAGCATCCCAGTCCCAGATCTTTGTGATCTCAACTTTCTGTCCACTCAGCTACTCTCTTGTGCCCCATTTATTGTCAGTCTGTCAGCCAGTCAATGAGCAGTTCCTGAGCCCTTCCTCTTTTCCGGGTACTAGATTAGTCTCTGAGAACACTGAACTGAGGAAGGCATAGTCCTTGGTAGGAGCTCATGATCTGCAAAAGGGAACAGACCAACCTTACTCATATTTAGTATCAAAATACAGACCACTTTCTCAGTGAGGTAATTCACACTGGAAAGGCTCGACACATGCCTGGTAGATTCAGAATGCCAGTGATATTCAGTTGACATCATACTTTCCCCTTTCTGAGAGAATTGCCAAAAAATGCTAGAAAAGTTCTAATTCCAGACTACTTCCCTGGAATGCCAAGATAATGAAAATACATAAGGAATGTGAAGTGCCTTAAAACCTGTAAAGTCCTAGGGTGGGCGCGGTGTCTCACACCTATAATCCCAGCCCCCAGGGAGGCCAAGGAGGGAGGATCACTTGAATTCAGGAGTTCGAGACCAGCCTGAGCAAGAGTGAGACCCCATCTCTACTAAAAAAAATAAAAATAAAAAAATTAGCCAGACAACTAAAAATAGAAACAATTAATCAGGCATGGTGGTACATGCCTGTAGTCCCAGCTACTCGGGAGGCTGAGGCAGGAGGATTGCTTGAGCCCAGGAGTCTGAGCTTGCTGTGAACTAGGCTGATGCCATGGCACTCTAGCCCAGGCAACAGAGTGAGACTCTGTCTCAAAAAAATGAAAAATAAAAATAAAACTTGTAAAGTGCCATCCCAGAAAGTATAATTTCAGCTGCAATGCTTGTGAGACACTTTACAGTTCAGCCTAGAGTTGGCTGAACTGGGAAATGTCACCCACACTTTTCAGGTGCAAAAAAGGGGGTGACCAAGAGACTCACCCATGGTGCTCAGTTTACTCATGGCTATAATTAGTAATAATAATTGTGCTTGTTCCCATCTCCATGATTTAATCACATAGAGTATTTTACAGTCTTCAGCTCAATATCTGGTGCATAGCAGGTGTGTAATGAATGTTCCTCGAAACTGATTTCCACTAGCAGTTTTGAATCTCACGTTACAATCTCACCCTCTCTCCAAGTGGTGAACACCATGGAATAAAGGAGGAGGGGTGTTCGCCCTTCTCCCAGTAAACCAGTGATTGTCCACCATTTATACCGGTATGTCACGATCAGTAGTGAAGTGTGTGTAAGTAATTTTTACTAACAATAGCTCATAACACCATCTGATTGATGTTTGCTATGAGTTACCTTTTAGAGGAGGTTCTCAACTACTCCTGTGGTAAACGCCACTCTCACTGTAGTGTTCAAATGTGCTTTCTTGGAGGCAGGCAAAGGGTGGAGGAATGAGTAGGCAAGAGCAAGCCGGGTCTCATTTCCCCACTTGGGCTCATCTCCATGTCCTGGACTCTGGTTTTGGAGCTGGCAGAAAGAGGCAGTCCCTACCAAAAGGTAGTGATGTTCTATGTCAGGAGACTCTGGCGCGAATCATCCTGGGCTGTGCCATCCCCTGCTCGCCCGCCTGCTGGCACCATGGGCCAGTGAAGTAAAAGAAGAGGCCTGCAACGTGCAGGGTAGGGACAAGGGAAGGCTGTCTGGAGGGTAATCCTGAGGAATGGGGAGTGCCCAGTCCAGTGTGCGTTGGCCAAAGAGGGGCAACCTCTGGATATCAGACAGATGGGTTCTCCCCTGGCAAGTAGGTAAACGAGCCTGCGGACAGCCCAGCCCCAAGCCGCAACATCACAGTCCCCAGCGAGCATCCCGTGCATGGCTGGGATCCCAGGGAGCAGCCTCCCTGGGGAAAAAATTGGCAGCAGCTGGTGGTATGTCAGGGAGAGCTGGTTCCAGGCAATGTATGGGGTGTGGGGCATCAGAGACCTAGAATACTGGAGGGGAAACTGAGTCAGATTAGCATAAAGAGGACTGGAAAATAGAGAAAAGCTGAGAGAATGAGGCCGCATGGGTACAAGCTCACTTTGCAAAACAGTTGCCTGGATCCTCGTCAACAAAGGCCACTCTAGACTCAGGTACTGACAGGGAGAAGGCTCCTTACAGCCCAGTGAGCTGAGAGCAGAACGCAGACTCCCTGCCGCAGACTCTGACCTTCTCCACCTGGACGGACGCCCTCTACCACTGAGGCCCGGCTGCCTTGCTGGCCTCGGCCTTCTCCTCGTTCCCATATTAAATGCCCCATTGCCAGTTCCACATCATTTCATTTTTCCTGGTTTACTTTGCCTGGGGGAAGACATCCTCCAATAACTTCCAGAAACAAGGTATATGGCAGAGAAAACTTTTTGACACCTTACGTATCTAAAAACGCCTTTATCACACCCTTACACCTAGATTTCCAAGTTGGAGATTATTCCTTTGGAATTTTGAAGGTATCACTCCACTGTCTTCCAGCTGCCAGTGTTGTCATTGAGTGATCCAAAGACATTCCGATTCCTCATTCTTGTCTGAGTCTTACTGCTGTCTGGAAACTTTCAAGACCTCCTCCTTGTCCCAGAAGTTGTGAAATTTCACATTTATGTGCCTCGGGTGGGTGTATTTTTATCCGTTTTTCTAGGCATTTAGTGAGTCCTTCAATTCTGGGAAACATTTTTGAATTATTTCCTTACTCGTTTTCTGTGTTTTCTTTTCTGGAACTCCTATTATTCATAGTTTGTTACTTCTAAGTCAGTCTTCTGATTTACTTACCTTTTCTCTCATACTTTCCATTCCCTCGATGTTTTTTTAAATTTGTTTTGCTCAATTGCCCAGGAGATCTCAACTTTATCTTCTAGCCCTTCTAATGAATATAATTTCCCTAACATTGTTTTCCCCATGTTTTCTACTCCCTACATGGACTCCATTCCCCCAAATCTGCTTTCTCTGCTTTGGTCTCCATCTTCCATGCTAGCAGCTTTCCTCCAGTAGCTGCTAGTGTTTAAGAACAGGAGATGAAAAGCTGGTTGAGTTTGCAGGTGAGGCTTGTCAGTGTGTCACTGCAGAAGAACAGGCTGAGCTGGTGTTGGGAACCCCAATGTCAGTCCCTTTGGTTCTTTCTTCTTGGAACTAGTCAATTAACTAGATTTCCAGAGATCCTTCCAATGCCCTATGTGTGGTTGGCAGAATAATGGTCCCCAAAGAGGCCCGTGTCCTAATCCTTAGAACCTATGAATATGTTACCTTACACATCAAAGGGACTTCGCAGGCATCATTAAGTTAAGGATCTTGAGACGGGGAGATCACTCTGGATTATGCAGTGGGCCAAAGGTAGTCACAGAGGCCGCTATGAGAAGGAGGTAAGAGGCCCCAGTCAGAGAAGGAGACACAGTTATGAAAGCAGAGGTTGGAAGGATGAGGATCCGTGAGCCAAGGAATGTGAGTGGCCTCTAGAAGCTGGAATAGGAAGGAAACAGATTTCCCCCCAGGGTCTCCAGAAGGGACCCAGCCCTGCATACACCTTGATTTTAGCTGTTGAAACTGATTTTGGACTTTTGACCTCCAGAACTATAAGATAATAAAATTGCATTACTTTAAGCCACTAAGCTTGTGGTCGTTACAACAGCAATAGGCACCTAATACAGCCTGTCTCCGGGAGCTGGCGGTGGGATGGTCTTGGCTTTCTGTGTGCAGATACGCACTCTGCAGCCTTTGTTCAGTGGGGCACCCTGCCTCAACTGTACCTGGCGTCCTCCAGTCCAGAGAACTTCCATTGAACACTCACCCTCTCCAGAAAATACAGCTCCACTTTCTCCCAGGTGGGGGAGGGGCAGGCTCCCAGAAATGTGAAGCAAGGTAGGGCCCTAGGGACCTGAAGGCTCTCTCCCCGCCTCAGTTCTAGCTGTGCCTGCAGCTGCCGGTGCCCGAGCCACTTGCAGGTTTGGGAATTAGGATGACTCTCCGCATCCCCAACTCAAGATCTGGCTCTCTGCAATCCATTGTCATCTGCTTTCAGCTACTCAGATGCTGTGGTCCTCTTCTCTCCCATTCTCCCTGTCTTCAGCAGAGTATGTCCTTAAAAAAATAAAGAACAAACAAACAAACAAATCCTTCTTTATAGTTTTAGTGGAGTGTCCAAGGGGCTAAAACTAGACCCACGTGCTCAATCTGCCACATTGCCAGAAAGTCTTCTCATCCTTCCTCACCCCTGAAATCTAAGCGCAGGGAGTCTCCCAGGAGCTCCTGCCCACGCACCCCCACCAGTCTCTCTCACATTGCCTCCGCTACTGGGGAATGTCCCTTCCGAACAGAGCAGGACCTCCCCTCCTGGGGACCTTCCCCTTCGTGTCGCACTTGCTCTGGCTGGTAGGGCAGTACGCCCAGACGGTCTTAGTGGATGTGAAAATACTGAAGTGCTCCCCCGCTGCTTGCGAACGGCCACTGTTCCCAATACCCCAGGCTCCCACCACTGCCAGGGCCACCACAGCTGCTACCATTAATTGTTATTAATCAATTCGGGCTGAGGTAGTAACGAATAACCACAGACGCGGGGGCCTAACAACAGAGATGTCATCTCTCACTTCTGGAGTCTGGAAGTCCAAGCTCAAGGTTGGTGTCCTCTGAGGCCTCTCTCCTTGGCTCGCAGCTGGCTGTCCTCTTGCTGCCTCTCGTGCAATCCTCCCTCTGCGCAAGATGCCCTGCTGTCTCTCTGTGTGTTCTAATCTCCTCTTCATATAAGGACACCAGTCGGATTCATTAGGGCCCATTCTAAGGGCCCCATTTTAACTTAATAACCTCTTTAAAGGCCCTGTCTCCAAATACAGTCACATTCTCTGGTGCTGGGGGTTAGAGCTTCAGCAGATAACTTTGAGGGAGACACGATTCAGCCCACAACACTGGCCCTCTCCAGCTCAGGCTCAGGATCCTGACTGCCCTGTGTCCCTGCCACACTTGCGGCCACGGATCTGCAACAGCAGCTCTGAGCCTGACACATTCTTAATGTCTTACTGCAAGCCTGGGCTATGAAACCAGTCCTGCCAAGACAGCCACAGCCCCAGGCCCCCTGCCTCGGAGCATAATGGGAAACCATGAAGCTGTTTGTGTTTGGTGTCATATTTTTATATCCCTAGTGCTAAAAATATTTTAAAATAAATATACTGTACCCGCGTATTGTATATGACTCTGAAATAAAAATGCTCATTTATTCCCTTGAAGATCTGGCCTACTTCTGTTTACATTTCAGGCTTCGGTTAGAAAAGACAATAAGAAATCTTTGGACAATGACCGTCCATAGCCCGTTTAAATGAGCCTTTAAAAAAATGTCCACAGAGGGTGAAAAACCTTCATGAGAAAGCATGTTACCGTGGATCAAAGCAGAGGTTTTTGGAATCAGACAGGCCTGCATTTAAACTCTGCTCCTGCCACTTACTAATTGTGAGACCTCGAGTAAACTGCTGAACCTCTTCCTGTCCTCATCTGTAGTAATACCTGGCCCATGAGGCCGCCATGAGAAACAAGTGAGATCACGTACAGGTGGCGTCCACACAAGGTCTGGACAAAAGAGTGGGTTGCTCAGGAAATGTCGGCTCCCTCCCCTTCGACCCTGGGACCGCCACCAGTCAGACCCCTGCCTCCCCAAGTGGCACCTGGGCCCTGACCCCACTCTGTTCTTAATAAAATCCTTCACCCCCTTTCACCCAGCCTGGAGGGTTTGTGCAAATCCTACGTTAACAGAGTCCTTTGACCAATTCGCTCAGCAGGTTTTACATGTGAAAGGCAATTTGACAGTTTCCCTCAGCCTTTCTTGGGCTGCGGAGAGGGTCTGGAAACCTCTCAGAGATTAACTTCTGGCTGTCTCAGCCGCGCCAGCCAGCTCCCCGCATGTGGCTGCCGCTCCTAGGTGGGCGTCCACTCTTCCTCCCCTCCCCAGAGAAGGTAAAGGCGAACGTGCTGGCAAAGTCTGGAAAAACAGTGTAGTGGGAAGGAGGTAGAAAATGACCATTTACAGACACCCCTCCACCACCACCTTTCGTTAATCTGTGAGGCTCTAGGCCTCAGTGACCTCATTCGGTCCTCCCAGCCACCCGGGGCAGTGCACACCGTTCCTCCCCGTTTTACAGAAGAGGAGACCCAGGTTCAGAGAGGCTAATTAACTAGCACAAGGCCACACTAAGCGGCAGAGTGAGATACCACATCATGTCTGTGGGACTGAACCCAAGTCCAGTGCTCTTTCCAATGCTTGGAGCTGCAGCCTGGGGCCCCTCGGCTCTCCCTGCAGTCTCTGTGCTCACATTCCTCTGCCCCCCCTAGGGCCTCCTTCACATTCTTCTGTGTCTTAGGGTTCCTTGAGGCCAGGTCTTCTGTCCTTGACTCTTTTAGGCCAGTATGGGTGTCTGATTCTGTTTTTTCCTTCCCCCACAGTGCTAGGCACATAATAGGGTACGTGTTGAATGTGAATGAAGAGTTAAATGAATAAGTGGCACATAAATAAATGAACATATAAATTAATGGACAATACATCTATGAATAAATGCATTTAGAAATGACTGGAAGGATGGATGATGTAGAAACAAACACAAGTAAGGAAAAGTAAATGCTGCACATATGCAAAAATGAATACATGCACATTTATCAAGTACAGGGACTGCATGAATGGATTAATAGGAGAATGAATGAATATGTCAATAATAATAATGTAAATGAATGTGTGAATTAATGAGTCAATAAATACATGGATGAGTAAATATTGAATAGGCAAATGAAAATATGAGAGTGAATAAATATGTTAATGCATACATGCATTAATGCAAGGAGGAATGAATGAATGAATACATGAATGGAGTGATGAATGCATACATGCAGGAATGAATGTATAAGTGAATGGGCCAATAAGTGAGTGAATGAATGCCCTCCCTATTTCCCCCCAGGACTGCCCCAACCCCTGAGATTGCCCTGCGATCAGAAAGTGTAAGAGTCAGAAGAGACAGTGAGATTCCGGGAGATGGAATTTGAGTTGGTGCTAAGGTCTGGGATGTGATTAAGGGTTAGGGCCCAACTGTGCATAGACAATGCTTTTTCTGGAGTCTCCTGTGGCATCTGCCACATCGCCTAAGAACCAGAGGAGGTGGTCCTCAGGAGCCCCCTGGCTCCAGCAAGCGGAAATTACGGGCCACTGCTCCAGGGGACTTCAAGCCAGGCCAGTCCTGCTCTGCCCAGTGTTTGTTCCCTTTGTCCTACTGCCCAGCACCCCACTCCACCCCCAGCCTAGAGCACAAGCGGGCAAACCACAGACAAGGAATTAATTCTCAGCATCCAAGAACAGCCTCCTTTAATGAAGAGGCTGCTGCAATATCTTTGCAACAAGCAGCAACCCACATGTTCGATTACAACAGGTTGAGCCATTCCATGCTCCCCAGTGCCAGAGCTCAGGGAAAGAGGGAGGGGAAAAAACAACACCTAAACACTAAGGAAGAACAGACACTTCGTGACACAACCAGCCCGAGGTCCTGGCTCTGTCCGCGTTGAAAGAGCTGTAGCGTTTCTGCCGAAGAGCCCAGCCTCCTCACTGCTCTGCCTGCCCATTGCTGAGCAATGCTTTCCTTTGCTTCTTCTTTCTCCACTTCAGAATCTGAGCCACAGAGGGTTTTGAATGACTGACACTTTCTCCTCTCTCAGCCTTGGGAGCCAACTTGGTCAGGATTGTGGCAAACCGGTATTTCAGGTCCCCTTGGCAACCCCCAGCTCACTATCTCTGGAGGATTGAGCTTCTAAAGGACCCTGAATAGACAAGACTTCTGGGTGAGAATCAACACCTTCCTCTTTGTTTTTCTATTGCCACTTTCAGCCTGGGTCGCTGTTTCAAAGAGAAGCGAGGTTGGTCGGGAGGAAAGGCTGTCCTGGAAGTTAGCAACGGCGCGTAAAAAGGAACACATCGCGCTCTGTTCCTGGTGCGGAGGGGAGAGGACACAACATAAAGATTCCTAGGGATGGCGACTTCCTCTTTCAATTTTCACTCTTGTCGTTGCTTGTCTTATTATGCAACCTTAGAGTAGGACCTGCCACTGAGGGCCGGGTGCCTGTTTGGCCTGAGACTTTTGTCGGGTCATTGAATTAATCATTGTAGCTTCACATATGCACCAGGAGGATTTGCCCTCACTCACAGCTGGGCGTGAGCAGGTGGGGAGGGGACCTGTGCCATCTGTGCCTTCTGCAAGTTGTGGAGGCAGCACTGTGTTTAGTGTAGCATCTTTCATCTCCGTCCCTGGTTTCCTTTTTCCATGAAGGATTGCTTGAAAAATATATATTTTTCCATAAAGGCCTTTGAACATAGCATCAGGAAGGTCTGCGTAGCAGCTATCAGCCCCTTCCTCAGTTCAACTTTGTGGTTTGTTTGGGGATGGGGGCAGGGGGTGAAGGTGTCAGGAGAAAGAACTTGGCCTCGGTGACTAACTCCAAACAGCAGCCACTGACTAAGATAGTGATGTGCAAATTACTGATTTTTATTGGGCACTTTGGGGAATATAGTTGTTTGTCAGGAAATGAAAGAGAATGTTTGTGCTTATAAAATTATATGGAAAATCAATGTGGTGTTAAGTATATTTTTCAGTTATTTGAGTTGAGGACTGCTCTGTAGCCAATTCTAGTGAGCACTAAGAGAGACAGAGGCGTTCCGAAGCGCAGCTGACGGGCCGGGCTGAAGGGTCAAGCTGCACTCCTTCCCCGGGGACGGGCCTGGCTGGACACAAGGGGCCCGTGGGCCACGCAAAGCTCCAAATGCGCTTGTTAGCCCTTCCACACTACTAGCGAGCTCAGGACCCCCACCACAGAGCACTCCAAAGTCTAGACCTATTTCTAGTTCTTCTTTTCTTGTGCCCCAACCTGGGGATTCTGAATACTGAGCCCCTGTCACAGATGGGGCGATCCCTGGGGAAACTGGACGTTTGTGAAAGCATGCTGCAGGGCAGGAAAAATGGGAGAGAGAATGGGAGCCCTGCCTCGCCTCGGTGGCTCACGAAATTCTTACCATCAGTAGAAGTGGCGTGTTTGGGGCTCCTAAACAGATCTGTGGGTCTGTCCAGCCCTGGGCCTTGGACAAGGGTATGAAGGGAGAGCATGGGAACAGCCTGGGCTTCTGCCCATTTCCAAAGCATTTGATATCGCACCATTGCCAAGGGTCTTTGACACGAAGGTATGAGTGAGGGTCAGATGCCAAGCAATCTAGACAGAGCTCTTAGAAGATCAAAAATTAATGGGCAAGAAGCTACCAACAAAACTCTCACCCGTAACTGTAAATCCCTTACTAAATCATAATGCAATTACTTTTACAATACTGAATTGGTAGCAGACAGTCTGCTCTGCCATTCTTTCCCTGTGTCACCCAAGGCAAATTATTGGCCTTTCTGGGCTTCGTGTCCCTTTGTACATGTACTTTGTCATAAGGAGCTTCTTAAGAGGTCTTCCTGCTCTAAATTCTGTGATTTTATGATAAGGATGATTAGTGGATGAAGATGGAGCTTGGACTGAGGGGCATGCAAACTTTGCCATGCCACTTACTAGCTGTGTGTCTTAGGCATGTCATTTAACATTTCTGTGCTTCGGTTTCCTTATTCGAAAAATGGATTTTTGGTTAGTGGGTTAGCACAGTGCCTTGTGCCTAACAGCTACCACGATAGGGTTGTAATAAGAATAAAATGCAGTAATGCATGCCCAACATCGAACACCAGGGCCTCCACTGAAGATACATGGTAGCTATTGACATTACAAAAGAAAACAGTATATTTTAACAAAGTGTCCTACTGTTTATGCTTATGGGAATGGTTGCAAAAATAAATAATAAATTCCAGCTAATTGTTATCAAAATGATCCCTTTGTAACCATATGATAGGTATAATGGAAGGACTATGTTAAAAAGATATCCATAGCAAAAAGCACTGGTTTCAAATTCTATCTTTTCCGTTATGCACCAATTTCATCATCTTTGAAACAAGAATAAGGACTAAGAACTGTTGGAGACTTACATTTTGTAATATCTACAAAGAAGCTTTGCCACAGTGCTTAAGGCACTGGATAAATGGTACCAGTTATTATGTTAACATTTATTATTTGAAATCCATAATTAAAAAAATAAAGATCAAAGAATAAACAAAACCTAAATCTGTTTTTTACATAACTTCCTTGAAAGTCGGGCTCTGTTTTCTCCACAAGAAAGCTCCTCTGTGCCTGTGTTCTTTCATTTACTCATTCACTCCTTGTTTTTTAAAGTGATGGGTGGAGATAATTGAAAATATTATCTGGATTTTACTCAAGTCTTAGAAATTTCTCAAGGCTTTAAATTGTGTTGCAAACACCAGCCCCAATGGTTATTGCTGATTTCAGCAACAGAATCTCCTTGCCAGAGAGCAGTGAAGTTTGGGGATGAACTGTCTCTGGCCGACAGGACATAGCTGGCCACGACTGCGACATATGGCAATTATAGATGCAAAGAAGTCTTACAGAGTATTTGATTGTGTGAATGAGAACCATAAATCCCTGAAAAATACGAACAATGATTGGCTTCCTTCTCATTTCTATCAGTGTAGAAACAGATACAGGAAATGCCTTCAGAGCCTCAAACCACTAGTTAAATTCTTGCCTCATTTCAGGGCCCAAGTATATGAGTTCGTGAATGTACAAATAAAGCCTATGTTTCCAAAAGGAAAGTAAAAAAAAGTTATGCAATCTTTTAAAATACATTGATCAAAGTTAGGTGATGCAAATATCTCTATTATACATAGTATTTGCAAATTTACTTGCAATTATATGTTTATTAATTTTGTCCTGTGAGTTTCTTTATGAATATCTAGTATAGGTTTCTCTATTAACCTCTAGTAGGAAGGAATCTCTTCTTCCTTCATGGGCATAGATACAGTATTGTTCACTCACTTGCCCTCACATGCTTGCTCATGCTCTCTCTCCCTCTCTCTCTCTCTCTCTCTCCCTCTCTGTCTCTCACACACACACACAGACAAAATTCCCTTAAAATTATGGTGATCTTTCCTCCACTGCAAAAGAAAGGGGGGGGCAACAAGTTAATTTAAAAGTTATTTCTTTAGAAAACAAAATATATATACTATGATCTCAATTATGAGGAGAAAAGAACAAAAACAAATCAATTAAAATAAAAATACCATTCTAAGAATAGAACTACAGCAAAATTTGAACTGTGATTGTCTTTGCATGGTAGAACTATAATTTTCTTTTTTCTCTCTATTTACTTTTCCACATTTTCTAAATTTTCCATGATGTCTGTATATTACTTTTAAGTAAAAAATTTTTCATATTTATTAGAAGAATTGTTATATTAAGAAGTGGTGCTTTTTCAAAACAGCATGTTTCTACTCATCAAGTCAAATAGTTAACTAACGACACTTCACCTTTGAGGTAGCAAATGTCTTATATGCATTCCACCCAACTTTTAAGCAAGTATCAAAATGCATTTTATGGTTTACAACTTTCACGGTGTGTTGACAATAACCAGGCCTGCTCTATTGGCTTGTCTTAACTTTAGCCCTGAATTAAGGCTTAATTCTAGGAGGTTCATAGCCCTGCCCTCCAAACCCCGAGGTCTGACTCAGCAGCTGTTCCACACGATGGACTGTGTGTGTGTGAAGCTGTTGAGAACTGGGATCTGTGTTCAGACTTTCGTGGTGCGGCCTCCAACACAGGCTGCCCCCATGTTTTCTTTTCTGATTTGTTATTGATAACAGTTATTGGAATTCTTTTCTGATTACAAAGGCAATGCATGTTCATTATAGAAAATTTTAAATAGAAGAAAATAAAACACCCGTAATGCCATATTTCCTCTAGCCAGAAATAATCACACTTGCACACTTATGAATTTCCTTCGTCTTTGTGTGTATGGGTATAGGATACATTTTAAGCAGTTGAGATTATATTGTGTGCACATATATGTATATGTATGTCATGAGCACTTTCTAATATCATTGCAACTGCTTGTTCAAAATAATTTTTGTGCCTGCATAGTACCATAATTTAATTCTCTTCCTGAGGATTTAGGTTTCCCCACCCCCCAATTTTTGTTAATGTAAAGAATGCTGTGATAAACATACATAATTTTTTTATGATGTCCATAGCACAGATTGCTGGAATTGGAGTTAATGAGTCAAGGAACATCAACATTTTTAAAACTTTTTACAGTCAAAGAAATGCAAAGTTGAACAGTAATGAGAGGCAAGTTTGTGTGTATCAAATTGAAAAAAGTAAAAACATTTCCCACATACTTACAAACGCTGGGAATTATTTTTCTTTTTCAACTTTGACATATGGATATACAAAAATTAGTTCTTTAATATTGTTTTAATTTACATTTCTTTGATTATTAGTGAGAAGAAACTCTTTTTCATGTTTATTAAGCCGTTTATCTTTACTCTTCTGTGAATTTTCTGTTCATGTCCCGTGTCCATTTTTATCCTTTTTTTTTAATCATTTCACAAAAGATCCATCTCTATTAAAGATATTAGGCCTTTGTCATTCTATTAAAAATATTTTCTCAGTATTATTTGCCTTTTATTTTTTAATGAATTTTTTGGTGTACAGAAATCTAAGTCTTATGTAGTCGATCTACTGATATCTTTCAATGTGCTTTCTTCCCTTTATTATCCTTAGAAGTACTTCCTTATTTAGAGATCAGATACCTTCAGCATTTTCAAGTTGTTTATTTTTAATATAAAAATAAAGTGTGAGCTGTGGAAAAGGATGAGTCCCATGAATTTTATCAGGTAGCTAGGGCTTCAGGAGGCTCTTTCTGCCTCTTGCATCATAAGAACAAACTGAGCGTTGGCTTTCCAGAGGTGCCCAGTGATGCAGGACTGGGCGAATAGCACGCCAGGATCTGCTGAAAGTCCAGGAAGAGGAATGCTGAGTAAGTAGGCATGGGGGTTTCGACTGTCATGTAGCAAGTGTAATTTTAAATATTAGTCACTGAGAAGTCTATGGCAGCAGGGCCTCCACAGACACTGGTCCTAAAAAGTAAGTCAAAGTGAGTATGTCTGTGCACCCTCCTTCATCAAGAAAGGAGAAATATGGCCGTGGTCTCAGGTGGAAGATATGAAACTAAATGATTCTGAATTAGATCTTTGCTTTAGGTCACATCTGACAACTCGATTTTCCTCTGTCATTTTGAGACAATGGTTTTTAGCTTGGAGCTCTGTCAACAGTGAATTGTGCATAGAGGAATAGATCAGGGTCCCTGAGCAGCAGCTCAGCGGTGGTGGAAAGAATACAGGCTTTGGCGCTCTACAGACCAGAGTCCGGCTCTCTGCTCCGCCGGCTGGTAGCCATGTGGCTTTGAGCCTAAGTTTCCTTGTCTATAAAACGGGGATAATAAGAGTCAGCTTGCGTGGTTATTGTGAATAGTATGAGGCCTCACACACAGTGGACACTCAACGCATGGGAGCTTTGAAAAGAAATTGATTTGCAGCATGTCTTGTGGGGCCCACATTATAATAGCAAAGCATTGAGTGTTTGCCAGTCCACCCGAGAGGTTTCTCACGTGCCACTAAGCTAGAGACTTAATTTCTCCAAGTCAAAATCAGGAGATCTTGCTTTGGCCAGAAAAAGGATTTGTTTTCTTCAAGTTGATGAACTTCTATGAAAAATCTAACAATAGTATAAAGGTAGAACCACATGCTATTGTAGATTTAATGATTTACCTTTATTGAAAAAAATAAGAATATGGGAAATCACAAGCATCCTGGAAAATCAGGCCTATCTTCATACATGGTATTCAGTGCCCTTCACACTGGAAACTCTTCAGACCTTCCTAGAAAGTATCTCTGTTTTTAACTGATCTGTATGTTATCTGAGTATAGCTTGCACATGTGATAATACTGATTGAATATGTCACTACAAGGAGATTTTTTGTTGTGGGAGGCATTGGTTATTAATACTTCTTTAAAGTAATGTTTAAAAATCTTTGTAGTAGATAGAATTAAATAAGAATAAAATAATAGCAAAGCAAAACTGCAGTGGTTTATTGAATAGTTACTGGGCACCAGGCACTATGCTAGTCCCCTAAGGCTGAAAAAGGGGTATGGAGATGGTAGCAGGGATGGCGGACAGTAGTCCCAAATCCGTCAATTTCCCCATTAGAGGTTCAGTTGTTTTGAGGAATAAGATACAAATGCGAACATTGAATAGCGATGTCAGACTTAAGTAAAAATTCCACCCCCCTGCCTCCTTCTGAGTGCTTTAAGAAATAGTGTTATAAGTATTTATGAGTTTGATTCATATAACATGCGTGAAAGGCAGTAAACAAAATTTTAAAAATCGAAATGCAAGATCTTTTGAGTCACTGCCTAGAGATATAGAGTCTTGCAAGTACAAGACCTATAGGGTGTCAGAGAAGGAAGAAGCCTCAGCGGCAGTACCCAGGTCAGCCCCCTTGCTCCAAAAATGCAGGAGGCGGGGTGCCCAGGAGGTTTCTGTCCCTTGGCAGGAAGAGCGCCCTGGATACCCACATGCCTCCAGGGAGGGTGAAGGGTCTGACAAAGAGTCAAGAAATGAACTCCATCCACTTGCTCTGCGTGTAACCTGGGAGGAGTTACCTAGTCTCTCTGGTCCTCAGTCTTCTCATCTGTAAAACAACAAGGACAGTAACAACCCCGATGGCAGACAACTGGGGATGTTGTGAGGAGCAAATGAGAGGACGTCTGCGAGGGCTCCTTGACATACTGACTCTTAAGGCGCAGTTAAAATGACAGAGCAGGCATAGGGTCCTTAGCACCCATCACACCCTCTGGTTTAGAATTATCCACAAGTCCTCCAAGGTCATGCTGACACCTCTGCTTTCTCTATATTTCTATACATTTCTGGATAGCAAATTAGGTAGAGAAAAATACTTGTGCAGTTGATAGGTCTTTACCTGATATAGTAGACCAATTCCATAAAAATTTTGAATCTAAATAAAGGGAAAAGTGTTGTCTAAAGGAGAAAAAATGTATATTTCTTAGACCACTAAAAGCGTATGTCATATTGTTTTCATGCCCTTGGGAGCTCGAGAAACCTTTTGTTGGTTTGAGAATAGAATAATGTATTATGTATAGGTTAACTCATAAAATTAACATGGTGAGCACACTAAGTTTAGGTAGCATCTATTCAGACAGTGCTTACACAGTTAGTAATTTAATTTACTTTAAAAAACTTGAGCGTGGTCACAAACACTGGAAGAAAGTGCTCAGCTCTTGTTTGCGCCTGTTTTGGCTGAAACCTGAACCCCTAGAGAACTCAGCATTGTAAGGGGGAAAAAGCCTGAACGTTCTGGACTCGGTGTCCTCACAAGTGGTAAGCAGATTCAGAAAGCAGTTGTTTTCACAAACGGCGAAGTGAGAGTAAAGTGGAAGAAAAAATTCTTTGCTGGAGACAACTTTCGTCATGTGGAAACTGGTCCAATCAGCCTAACTCAGAAATATACATTTCTTCTGACACAAACTTGCAAATCATGCTTCCATCGTCCCACCCCACTCTCATCAGAGAATCTAGCAATATAGAAATACATCCATATGCTAAAATCCGGTTTCCCCGATTTTGCTGAGGGGGAATGAAGAAAAATGTAGTCGAGTAGCCAGCTTGCATATTCGAGTCAACGCTTCGCTGCAGCACATGTAGATTGAGTAACAGCAGCCCTCGGAGTTAGCCGTAAATAGCTCTGCAAGCCGGCAGGCCTCAGCTCACTGCTTATGGAGGTTTTGCCACAGAATGTCCTGTTAGCAGGAATTTAATTGTAATTTACATAGGTTATGGAAATAATCTTAGACCGAGAAAATAGGGCTCAAAGATACTGAGTTTAGAAAAACTTAAACTGGCAGTCAATGTCTAGTAGAAAAGTTTGGCATCCGAAGTCCCGGAATCTAGTCTCTGCCCTGTCGCTGACTAGTTGGGTGATCTTGGATGAGCCACCACATCTCTCTGGGTCTCAGTTCCATCCATGAAATGTGGAGATAATAATAGAATAACTATATCACAGAATTAAATGAAATTGAGTAAGCAAAAAGCACTTTGTTACCTGTCCAACACTAAACAGACATCTGTGATGCTGGTACAGAAAGGAAGAGGCCACAGATACAGGGCAAGGAGCACTGGTTTTAGAGCCACACTGTGTGAGAGTGCCTTGACTCCACCTGCTGTGTCAAACCCAGACTCTCTGGCTCGTGGCTTCAGTTTTGCCATCTATAGTATGGGGTCATTAATCATTTCTCTGTCACACTGCTGAGATGGTCCTCCAAAGGGACCGTGTCTACATTTGCTCTATGTAATATCCTCAGTACTTAGCACAGTCATTGGTGTGTTGTAAATACACCACAAATATCTGCAGAATAATATGTGTGTGTATATATATATAAATTATTCTCACGTTTCATATTGTCTCAGAACTCAGGTCAGGGCCAGGTAATATGTTGTTTCCAATTATAAATCTCTTTCCAATTCAAGATTAGGAAAGTTATTACTTGTTTTGTTTTTATCTCTAAATGGCTGTTTCTGCTATCTCTATTCCACTCTTGGATTTGGAGATGTAATCAGAGAGGGGAGGAAACACTGTTCCATGCCAGCCTCATGATTTGCCCCAAGGCACATGCCTACTAACCACTGGGGCCAGAAGTGGAAGTCGGGTCAGGCTGACCCAAAGCTCTCTTTTCTTCCTTCAGGTTGAATATATTTAACAACCTGAAGTTCAGCTGTTACCCAGAGG
The DNA here is from genome assembly GCA_963575035.1 of Avahi laniger. Classification (NCBI taxonomy): domain Eukaryota; kingdom Metazoa; phylum Chordata; class Mammalia; order Primates; family Indriidae; genus Avahi; species Avahi laniger. Next base: position 79,986 of record CAUYSK010088421.1, on the reverse strand, counting down.
AAGCCCAATATGGAGTAGGGGCTAGAACCGCTGCCTTCATTTATGAGGGTAGCGCCCACTAGAGGCAGAAATGGGCACTGGTCTTGGATGTCAGTGCTCCACTGCTAACTCTAGATGCGTAGGAGTTATGATCATGCATTATTTTGTGTGGTTGTAGGTAAAAAGCTGTCTGTGGCCCAACCTTCGGAATTATTTCAGGGGAAAATCAAATACCTGTCTTAAACATCTGAATCATTCTTCTACATAATTTCCTAATCAAAAATGTTTATTAGTGGAAAAAAAAATCAAACCCTACACTGCACTTTCAATATCTATAAGAGTTGGAGAAACCTTCCAGACTGATGCTGTTCTCAATTTGATACTTCCAGGCCGGGCGCGGTGGCTCACGCCTGTAATCCTAGCTCTCTGGGAGGCCTAGACGGGCGGATTGTTTGAGCTCAGGAGTTCGAAACCAGCCTGAGCAAGAGCCAGACCCCCGTCTCTACTAAAAATAGAAAGAAATTAATTGGACAACTAAAAATATATGGAAAAAATTAGCCGAACATGGTGGCGCATGCCTGTAGTCCCAGCTACTCGGGAGGCTGAGGCAGGAGGATCGCTTGAACCCAGGAGTGTGAGGTTGCTGTGAGCTAGGATGATGCCACGGCACTCTAGCCTGGGCAAAAGAGTGAGATTCTGTCTCAAAAAAAAAAAAAATTTGATACTTGCAAAGATATCTTAACAGGAAATAATCAAATTGCCAAACCTCCTCCAGCCCTACCCCAAAGTCCTTGGCAAACAGATCCCGTCTTTTCCCTTTTAACCCCAACCTTAGACACCTTTGTTGATCTGGTTAGCAAAGTCAAAACATCTCTTTAGAAGGTCCCGCCAGCTTCCCTAAGAAAGCCTGTTTGGGAGGCTTCTACATGAGCCATCAACATGGTTTTCTTCTTCAGGAGAAAAAAAGAAAGTTCATTTCTTGTCACACATGGATTCACACTTTAAAATGTGCTGCGTGCAACTGTAACATCATTTCGTTTAATCTAATTAATGGCTATCATGGGTAAAGTACAACATTATTCTTAGAGTTCTGTGCATGGAATAATTGCTCCAGAAATGCTCCTGAATGTTACTGATATGTATAGTAATGAGAGTTTTGACAATACTCTGCTTTTAAAGCCTTTTAAGAATACCATCGGCATGTCTAAAACAGAGCAGTGTAAAATGAGAATTTTAAAATGCTAATATGGGTATAAAATAAAGCTGAGCATTAACCCTTGTCCATCGTGGATCATATTAGATTAATCATCCTACTGGTCTACTTTGACTAGATTTGTTCATTCATCTCAAAATTTATTTATTAAGTATGTGCTGGGCATTAGACATACAGTAGACAAAAAGACATGTACCTGCCCTCCTGAGGTTTCCAGAACTGCAGGGAAGACTAATATTGAATAAGCAGCTACTGGCAATGCTGAGTGTTGCTTTTTTTAAAGGCAAGTATAACAGGATTGAATATTCTCTTTTTTGGGTCTGTTACAAATATCATCCTCTGGACATGTGCTCCTTCTCTGCCTACAATGTCCTGCTCAGCTTCCCTGGGAAGGGAATCTTTGAGATAAACATGTTATCTCATGTGTTCCCTGACCCCCAGAAGTAGAATTAGGGCTTTTTTGCACTGTGCTTTCAGAATGTGATTCAGACCCTTTAATTAAGAGGCTGTTTAGTAACTTTTAAGAGCTTTAGAACTGAAGTCAGGCTCCTTGGGTTTGAATCAGAGCTCTTCCACTTACTATGTGGCCTTAAAGAATTAAATTAGTCTCTGGCCTCCATTTCCCCATCTATAAAATGAAAATTTATAATAGCATATAAGCCTTAGGATTGTTGAGAAGATTAAATGGATTCATTATATAAACAGCACTTAAAACAATGTCTAGCATGTAGTATATGCTTACTAAGTGTTGATTCTTGCTATAATAGCACTAATTAATAGTTTATATTTATATTGGAATTATATGCTTAACATGAGACTATAAATTCTTAGATTTCAAGGCCCTTGATATATTCATCCCTCCATTGCTAGTGCTGAGCACAGGGTTTGGTACATAGTAGGTGCTCAAGCAGTGTTTGCTAAGTGAATGCAAGTGCGGTGAATTCCCATAATCATCATGCACAGGCGCAGATCAAGGAAATTTATTAGGTCAATGTTATTTGAGGAATGTGGCTTATGTCCCACATATGGTTTTGGTCCATTTCTTGGTGAATCACCAGTAGGAGGAAAAAGGCATGTATATCTTTTGGACAAGCTCTTGATGTGCTCCTTGGATCTTTTATTTAAATGCATTTTCTCCTTGGGTTCCTTGGACACCATAGAAAATAACTGACATTTCTTTAGATTCAGTCATCACATTCTTTGAATGAGCAAACAATGTCATGTCTCTCTTATTTTAATTACGCCAAGCTGCACGTCTGAGAATCACACAACACAATGCGGTTTTATTTTGTCAAGTACCTTTCATCTCAAGCTGCCTCCTTGGCATTCAAGTTAAATAATAAATAATACAGCACAAGGTGTTTCGGGAGTGGGGAGGAGAGGAATTAAAGGACCAAAACAAAGCAAGAAAGCTATGAGAACAGAGAACTCATAATCAGATTTTACAGGACCTCCAACTCTCTGTCCAGCTGTGATTGTTTGGTAAAGTTTCAGATGGAATAACTGGAACGGGGATGTGGCTTAGCAAATGGCTTAAACAATGGCTTTGATTTCACGGCGATGACACTTGCACTGTGTTCGTCGTGCTGCTTTGGAGTTCTTTATGTACCATGCAGCACTTTCTATTTAGAAGGACATGTCTCAACAGACAAAATGCTGTTCCCCTCTGCGTCCTCAGGAGAGAATTGGAATGGCAGTGGGGAGTTCTGACAGGCACTGTGGGGTGCACCCATGTCCCAGAGTCAGAGAATGAGAGGCCTGGAATTGTCATAATGAGAATTAACATTTATTGACACTCACCGCATACCAGGCATTATTATAAGTGTTCCATATACCCTATCTCAGGGGTCAGAAAACTACCGTCCATAGGCCAAATCCACCTAGCGCCTGTTTTTGTGCAGCCTGAAAGCTTAGAATGTTCACATTTTTAAAAGACTGTTAAAAAAAGAAGAAGAATAAATACAAGAAGAATATGTAACAGAGATCTTACGTGATTTTGCAAAGCCTGGAATATTTACTTTCTCTTTTTTTACAGAAAAGTCCGTCAATCCCTGATCTATCTTACTAATACAATCAACGCAATAACGTGAACATTTTATTATTCCCCTTCTATGATCTGGATGCTGAGTCTTAAAAAAGGATAAGTACTCACCAGATATCATACAACTCATTAGTATAACTACTACCCAGAGATCACAGACTCAGATACTCACAGGCCTTGAGGAATATAAATGCAGAACCTGGGCCGGGAGGGGCTGTGACGCTGCGGTGGGCACGTGCCCCTTGGAGAGGACATCTGCAGTGCAGTTCGGGCCATGGTGGCTCCGCAACAGTGGGTGGCCCACGTGGCCCAGGTTTTCTGATCTTTCAAGAACAGCCAAAAACCTACATCAGATTTTTATGTAAAACTTCCTTATTTTTAAATGGGTAACTGACTAAAAGCTTTTTTAAATGCTCTATGGATCAAGAAAAACATGTTTGTAGACTGAATGAAGCCCAAGAGCCTTCAGTTTGAAACCTGCGCTGATTTTTATGAGTTCGTTTAGTTCAACCCCTTCGCTTTAGAGTGAGAAAGCTGGATTCGAGAGGGAGATTGACTTGACCAGGATGACAGAGCTCGTAATGGGGCAAACCTAAGTCATTTGACTTCACATTTTGAACTCTCTCTACTGAGCACTGCTCTGATTTCTACTTAATAGAACGGATGTTTGGTATGTAGGAATAATTTCTTACAAACTTACCTAGACTAGTAAGCGCTGTTAGAAGTTTACAGAATATCAGACAGAACTGGAAGGTGCACCTTAAAGTCATCTGGAGGCCCTCACTCCTTTTTTTATAGTTTCAGAAACAATCAGAGAGGGTTGCCGAAATGCCCAAGGTCACACTCCTAAGCAGGGGCAGAGCTGGGTCTCTGCCTTGTGTCACAGTAAAGCATGGTTCTAGTTGAGCCTAAGCTGAGATTCACACATAGCTGGATGCGTCTTCTGAGTTAATGGGCCTGAGTTGGAAGTTGGCCCGAGTTGACTTGCTTCAGAATGGTGAGTTCCAGGAGAACTGGAGCAGAGGATACTGACAGAGAAAGGGACATAGGAGGGCAGCAGTTACATTTCCCCAGGCCAGTGAGGCTACTGACAGCAGCGTGAGGGAACCTATGAGATCCAGGGTAAAAGTAGTACTGCTCAGGGCCCAGCTACCCAGAGAGGGAGAGGGGCTTCTCCCTGTTTCTTAGGGAACACAGCACAACTCTGCTAAGGGCTAGAAGGAAAGAACTCAATGTCTTTCCACATCTTGAGTCTCTTGTATGTTCCAGAAGACCTAGAGTTAGAACTCCAGGCATGGTGGGTTTAGAGAAGGCCGTAGAAACAGGTAACATTGAGAGGCTACCTTCAGCTGACTTCAAAGATGGTAGAAAGTGGTGAGTGTCTTGCAGCCGAAACAGTAAATTGTGAGCATGCGCAACATGCTAGGGGCTCCCAGGGACAGTGGTAGGAGCAATGAGTTCTGTGGTCCTGCTTATGCACACGGGGCAGGAAGACAGTGACATGGATACTATCGCTGTTTATATGGTCACTTCCGTACCTGGGAGAATGAGGTTCCATCCAACGTGGCCACCATTGAGAGACCACAGTCTGGGGCCTCGCTATTCAAAGTGCGGTCCCTGGCCAACAGCATCCTCATCACCTGGGAGCTTGTTAGAAATGCAGAATCTCAGCCCTGCACCAGACCTACCTCACCGGAGCTATACTGTAACAAGATCCCCAGGTGATTTGTGACGACATTAGTTTGAGAAGCTCTGGCCACAGTATTAAGAATAATAACTCTAAAGCAAATTGTGGGTTCTGATCTAAGACCTGCCACATCTTTGTTGTGTGATATTGACCAAGTGATTGAACGTCACCACACCTCAATTTGCTAATTTCTAAAATGAAGATAATAATGGGGCCGGGCGTGGTGGCTCACGCCTGTAATCCTAGCACTCTGGGAGGCCAAGGCGGGTGGATCGCTCAAGGTCAGGAGTTTGAGACCAGCCTGAGCAAGAGCGAGACCCTGTCTCTACTAAAAATAGAAAGAAATTAATCAGACAACTAAAAATATATAAAAAAAATTAGCCAGGCATGGTGGCGCATGCCTGTAGTCCCAGCTACTCGGGAGGCTGAGGCAGAAGGATTGCTTGAGCCCAGGAGTTTGAGGTTGCTGTGAGCTAAGATTATGCCATGGCACTCACTCTAGCCAGGGCAACAAAGCGAGACTCTGCCTCAAAAAAAAAAAAAAAAGATAATAATGGTATTTATTTAATGAAGATAAGGACACTTAGGCTCCCAAATTCACCTGTAGTCCTGTGAATGGTAAACAGTGGAACCACAATGCTTTTCAGAGAAAGAGCTCAAGACCCTGCTGTAGGTTGAATACCTCTTAAAGTGCTGGCCTGGAAGAAGAGTTTGGACTTCTGTTACACAGGGAGGGAGAAACACACAGTTTTACCTCTGTTCCTTCCCCAGCACCCACTAAAATAACAGAGGAATGATCTTAAAAAAAAAAAAAGCACACAACTGCAAGGGAAAAAGAATTGAAGAGAAGACAATAGCATTTTGGAACTATAAAGCAGATGGACAGAAATAATTGACTTAGGTAGACCTGAGAAAGTGCAATCTAAGCCATCAGTGGAGAAAATCCGGAAGGTATCTGATTTTCACTGCAGCGTCCTAGGAAAGCTCAGAAATTGGCAGCTTGAGGCACTTTGGAAGTAGGGGTCTGGGTGCGGCTGAGAGCAGGAAAATTGGCTGAATAGCTTAAGATTCCTGCCTCCATTCCCTTTCCTGAGCGCCTCCACCGTCAACCCACAAGGAGATGCCTGGAGATTTACTGACTATCGTAAATGAGCCTGAGAAAGTCTGGACTTGCAGAAAACAGTTCAGCTAAAGGTGGATATTCTGTGCTGAATAGAAGGAATGGGCAGAGTAAATGAAATCTGAATAGAATGATGAGACTACCTCCCAGTCCCTTCCCCTACTAGGCTTCTAGAAAATCTTAGCAGCCAGTCTTAAACTCCCCAGGAAGAGACTGGAATACTCCTTTCTGGTAAATCTGAGTGGCCACTGAAAAACATCTTACAGATACTGTAAGGGACTAACCCATGAAATGACCCAGCCGGATCATCCTACAGAGATCAACAAGTCCTGCTCATGCACCTTGACATTTCCAACCAGTTTTTAGTTGAATGTGCATGGATAGCCACAGATCATTAATGTCTGAGCAAAGGCCCTAAGAGGAAAAATAAACACAAAAACAAAATAACAATTACAAAACCCTCAAAGAACATAAAGTCAACACAGGGAACAGTAAAACATTTCATTAATGATATCATTAGCACCGTTAGAGAGATAAAGAAAGATATTGCATATATGAAAAAGAACAGGAGGCTGTTTAAAGAGAAACATTCAAACAACTAAAATAGAGTCCTGGAAATTAAAAATATGACAGCAGAAATAAAAATGTCAACAGAAGGGCTGGTAAGCAAAGCTGAGAAAATCTCCCAAAAGTAGAATCAAGAGTCAAAAATATGGAACATAGGAAAAAGAAGATGAAAAAATTAAGAACAGTCTGAGAGATCTGATATCTGAATAAGAGGAGTTGTGAGAACAATGGAACTGTCGATGGAATAATTCAAATAAATCTCTCAGAATTTCTAAAGAAAAAGAAGCCAGCAATAGGCCAGCACATTGGATGAAAGAAGACTCAAATCAATCATCATGTAATTGCTCAACACTGGGAAAAGATCCTAAAAACTTCCAAGGGATGGGGAATAAAAAGGAGTTGCCCTAGGCTGGAGTACAGTGGCAGGCAACCTTAGCTCACTGCAACCTCCAACTCCTGGGCTCCATGGATCTTCCCACCTCAGCCTCCTAAAGCTCTGGGATTATAGGTGTGAATCACCACTCTGGCCAGCGTCAATCTTCTTAACAGCAACACTGAAAGCAATAGGACGATGGAACCACAGATGTCATTAAAATAACAGAAAATTTACTTCCAATCTAGAATTCTATATCCAGCCAAATCAGGTCTCAAAAACTACCTTCCATATACTTGTTCTCAGTATGAAGAGTAAAAGAAAGAAAAAAGAGGAAGACATGGCATCCTGGAAACAAAAAATACAAATACAAGAGAGAGATCCAGTAACATTCCCAGGAAAGTTGTAGAAGGACATCCTAGAATAAGTACTATGTACAGGCCTACAAAGCAACTAGTGCATATTGGAACAGTTTAGACAAAAGAAAATAAAGTTTCTATGATAAAAGAAAAGAAAGAAGAAAGAAAAGGAAAAGAAAAGAAATTGACAGATTACTTGATGGACTGGAATGTATTGAGAAAAGATCTATAATTTGGTAGAGAGTTTGGGAATGAAATAGCAATGGGTATGTAAAACACTGAGCAAATATAAGAGGGGTAAAAAGAGCCAATCATTAACTCAAGAAAAAACAGAAACTAATACAAGAAAGTAAAGCATAGTACACTACATGGCTTAGTTGAGAATAATTTTTACACAATCATAATAATGGAAACACTAACACTAACCAAAATTGTGATGTAAGTATGCTGAGAGGATAGGGAAAAGGGAGGTGTCTATGTAAAGAGGAAAAAAACAGTTAAATGATTGTCTTAAATAATAGGAAGCATACTGATAATTTCTAATAATTAAAAAATCAAGAAACTGCAGTGGAGGCAGAATATTTAGAAATATGAAAATAAAAATCAGAAGACACAGCTCAAACAGTTAAAAGTGGTTGCCTGAGAGGAAAGGGAATATGAGGTGAAGCTGGATGATGAATCGTAGGGCAGGGGACTGCTGTTTTGCATTAAAATCCTTGTGGAATATTTGACTTTTAAAATTATGTTAATGAATCATTTTGATAAAAATAAAAAATTAAGCTGAAAAGGAAGTATTGGTATTTTTATGGGCCTCCAAGTCTCATGCTAAAGAAAGGGTTCTAAGGATAAAATTCTAAGCAGAACACTGCAGGGTCTTCTTGTCTTATTGTAAAATGAGAGGTTACATAGTAACAATTGCCTGAAATAGGTATCATGCAGGGGAGATAACACTGACCAAGAAGTTAGGAGCTCAGAGTTCTAGCCTTGATTCCATCATAGGTTATCCTTTCAAACCTCAACTTTCTTATCTGTAAAACAATATTTCTATCTACCTCACAATGTTGTTGTGATGATCATGAAAGATAATGGATGGAAAATGCTTTGTAAATTGCAAAGAACTCTGCAGATGTAATGGATTATCATTATTCTACCCACGTGTAAGATTGGCAGACAGTTTACTATATTATAATTTATACCATCTGGTTTATTTTTGTTTCTTAGAAAATTTTTTCTTATAGCAAAAATAAAATGGGTTCTTTATGGAAATTTTGTACATATTGAAAAAGCAAAAAAAGGGAAACTAAAAATTACTTTTAATATCGTCTTTAAGAAATAACTACTGCTAACGTCACATATCTTTGGGGGGTGTGTGTGTGTGTGTGCGTGTGTGTGTGTGTGTGTGTGTGTGTGTGTATGATTATTTCCCACTAAAATAGATATTATGGCCATTTTCCCAAATTGTTAACCAGTTTTCTATAGCATCATTTATTACTTGTAATGGAAGAAGGGAAATATAGATGGAAGACTGATAAGGTTAAGTAAAAACTGAATTAAAAATTTTGGCATAAACTTATAGCAAACTTTCATTTAAAAAATTACATATTTCCTAGCCATTCAATTGAAAAAGGCTACAAACAATACCAACCCAGTAGCAATGAGCAACTCCTAATAACAAGATCGTGGTTTCTAAAAACCATTTTCCACTGGAAAAAAAAGGGGTCCTGGACAATTTCAGATCTGGCTTAGGTTAGATACAAAGATGAGCCTAGAAGATCTTTTATTCTAGAAAGAAAGGAGGCTATCAAAGACTTGAAAGTCAACATGAACATGTTCCCACTGGCCAGGGATGAGATAATCTGAACACAAATATCAATAATAACTGAAAAAATGGAAATATATCAAATATATAAATACATGAGCTCATTCATGATTCTTTAAAAGAAGCACACACATACACACATACACACACACTACTTACCTCTGGAGGATACTAGGGAACCAACTCATTCTTTGGAAAGCTGGCAAATAAAGTGAAAACATCAGACATTTATTCTGTCTTTTTAGGTAACCAAATAGTTCATGAGTGGAGTTTTCTCTTTATGGAAGCGTTCCAGTTAAACGTGAAGGAACGATAGAATATTACCAGTTTACAACCTCTAGTGAAATGATGAATTTAGTCAATGAGCATCAAAGGCTGCTAATGTCACAAAGACAGGTGAAAGTACACATTATGGTCTAGAAAGTAGTCTCACAAAAAAAAAAAATTAACTCTGAATTGGATCAAGCCTCTAGAATAAACTACAAGTTTACAGGAAATATAAGACACAGGAGAACATGTTAAACCACATCAGAAGATTGCAATAAGTATTAATATATTCTACAGGACAAACAGCCCAATCTCATTAACAAGTAATATAAAAGCAGGGAAAAGAAAAATGGATGGCTGAAAACCTACAAATCAATAGAGACTTAAGAGTGAAATCAGCCAATTGCAGTGTATGGAGTTTATTTGGATCTTGATACAAACAAACTGGAAAAGAAAAAAGGATTTATGAAACGATCAGGGCAATTTGAACAGTGACTAATAAGTTGATGACATTAAAAAATATTATTATTTTTAAATGTAAAAATATATTGTGCTTATGGGTTTTTTTTAAAAAGCCCATAAATTTAAGCAATATCTACTGAAATATTTATGGACAAAATGAAATGGTGTCTGAGACTTTCTTCAAAATAATGGGGAAAGGAGTAAGTGGGCAGGAGTGTAGATAAAATAAGATTGATCATGAATTAATAATCACTGAAGCTACATAATGAGTTTAGTCAATTTATCAAATTTTTTATTTTGGGGGAATTTCCATAATACATTAAAGGTTACAAAAATATTTATTGTGAACCCTTTCCAAATTTATTAAATATTCTTGTACACCATGATCTATAATGGCTGTCTAAGAGTTCATCATACTACAGCGTACCGTGATACATTTGGTCATTTACTAGTAAGTTGACGTTTAGATTGTTTCCAATTGCCTCTATTGCTACTAACATTGATGAAACACCTCTATATAATTTTTCGGGTCCATCTATGATTATTTTCCATGAATTAGCACAATTAAATGTAAATATAGATTCCTTGGTTGAAAGCTTCACATAATGGAAGGTTTTGGTAAAAATTGCTGAATTCTCTTTCAGAAAAGTTATACCAATACATATATACCCATTGGCAGTATAGGTAGAATAAGTACTTTCTGGATATTTTCTGTTATTTTTCTTTTATAGTTTTCTCATTTGATAAGCAAAAACAAAACAAAAACTCAATATATTGTATCTTGCATTTCTTGGAATTATTAACAAGTTAAACATATATGTCTAGCTTTACACATTTTTGGTAAATTATCTTTTTATGTCCTTTGCCCACTTTTGTACTGAGATATCTTTTCTTACACATTTGTAGAAAGTTATTATATATTAAGAATAATAGCACTTTTTCATGTATATTTCAAATACTTTCCCAACATTTTGTTGTTCTTTTGATTTTTGTACTGGTTTTTTAAATACACAAACATTTTATATTTTTTATGCACTCAAATCTATTGACCTTTTTCTTTAGGAATTCTTTTCATCTCACACTTAAAAACATCTTCTTTCTTCACATTCAAAATCAGGTAAATTGTTGTGATTTATATTAATTTTTTTCTAGAATTTTCATGTTTTTGTTTTTCACATTCTAATTCAGGACTTCAACTTCCTCTGGGTTACTTTGTTTAAGACCCAAAAGACTTGATAGTGATAATATAATTCAATTCATTTATTTAACATTTTTGAGCAGGTACCATGTGCCTTACCTTAGGTTATTTGCTTGATATTTATTCAAATGGATATACCATAACCAGTGTGATCTCTGTGGTTAAATTCATATGGTGCATCCACAAAATAAAATAGTATGCAACTCAGTACAGTCATTAGGGAAAACAGTGTGGTGTTTTCTCAAAAAACTAACCATAGGACTACCCATAGGATTCAGCAATCCCACTACTGGGTATTAATCCAAAGGAAAGGAAATCAGTACATCAAAGGAATACATGGACTCCCATGTTTATTGCAGCACTATTCACAATAGTCAAGGTATGAAATCAGCCTGTCTATCAGTGGATGAATGGGTAAAGAAAATTTGGTATATATATATACACACACACAATGGAATACTACTCAGCCATAAAAAATGAAATACTGTCATTTGCAGCCACATGGATGGAACTAGAGGTCATTATGTTAAGTGAAATAAGCCAGGCACAGAAAGACACATGTAGTATGTTCTCACTTACATATCGGAGCTGAATAAGTTGATCTCGTGGAGGTAGAGAGTATAATGATAGCTACCAGAAGCTGGGAAGGATGGCAGGGTGATGAAAAGAGGTTGGGTAATGCGTACAAACATACAGTTAGACAGAAGGAATAAGTTCTAGTGTTTGATAGCACAATAGAGTGTTCAAAGTTAACTATAATTTAATGTATATTTCCAAATAGCTATAAGAGAAGATTTGAAATGTTCCCAACACAAAGAAATGATAAATATTTGAGGTAATAGATGTCCTAAACGCCCTGATTTGATCATTACGAATTGTATGCATGTATCAAAATATCACATATTCCCTATAAATATGTACAATTATATGTGAATAAAAAGTCAAATCCCTAAAAAAGTCCACATTTATAAAAAAGAATGAAGAGATAAATATCTATATATTTATATAGGCATATATATACCTATTTCCAAGATATGTACATATACATGTGTATATATACACATATATATACTTATTTCCAAGATATATTGTACATGAAAAAAGTAATATGCAGAATAGAACAGTGTGTGAATTCTAATAGCTCTGCAGGTTAAGGCCTAGAAATATGGGCTCACAGTCTGATTTGCAAGTAGCAATAGAATTAATCGTATGGGTCTGTCATAAGGACTAAATGTGTGACTATGTGCATGGCATCAGATCTGGCACATAGTTTACATCACCATCATTAGAATCACCCTTCTGAGGCTTTGGTAATTTCACGGAAGCCTTTGTTGTTGCTCTTTTGTTTGCTCTGCTTCATTCTTGATTAACTCAGCCATGGCCCTCTGGACCAATATGCAGTTCTAATGAAGGCTGTAGACTTCTAAGACCAGGAAATGGAACTGATTTAGCTTTGCAGAAGACCAGCACATGCCACCTGATTTACCCTGCATGAAGAATACAAATCCACATGAGTAGCAAGGAAGTCTGCTAGGCAAATTATAAGAAGAGAGAGCACAAAAAATGGCAGGAAAGGAGGCCTTGGCTGAGATGCATCCTTTTTGGAAAATATCATGTGGCATTGAGCATGCAGAAGAAAGCTTTAGGGGAGCTCTTTTTGAGGAGACCATTGCGACCAACCCTCAGAAAGAAAACATTATGAAGCAAGCAACATCATCTGATTCAGTGCCTCTCTGTTGTGAATGTGGGGGCTGACCTAATCAGAGAAGATGCCTCCACCACGGAAGTTTGCCAGCTCATCACCTTTGACCACAACAGATGCTGCTATTTTCTGATCAGTGTTTTCCCTGCTATGTGGGAGCAGATGTCAGTGGAGGGGCACAGTCTGACATCAGGACCATTCCGTGCTCATCTGAATCTCAGCCCCACCACCCAAACCACATGTCCTTAAAGGCAGAAAGTATAGCGTTGGCATGGAGATGGAAAAGGTTCATTTAACATACCCACCTTCCTGAGTGTGCTCACAGGCACTCCACTACTTAAGAAGGATGGGAGCCTACATTCATTCACTCATTTCACAAATATTTATTGAACATTTACTTTGTGCCAGGCATTGTGCTAGGTGCTGGGGATCACAGCAGTGAACAAGACACTCCTGGGCACTCCACTCATGGAACTTATGTCTTATGTTGCAGTTGGGTAGATGTTTTTTAAAAAACTAAACCAAATGCAGAAACAAGTAATCATAGCTTGTGAAACATGCAATGAAGGAAATAAACAGGATATGATCATGAAGAGTAATGGGATGGCCTACTCTAGACAAGACTAACCATGCCTTAAAATGTACTGCAGTTCATGGAGAGCTCACTTCACTGCTAGTATCACTAATTTCATTTATCCATCCATCCATCCGTCTATCCACCCATCCAATACTGCATGGTGGCTAAGAGCAGTCCAAGTTGGAATCTGACCTTGCCATTTATTAGTTATGTGACCTTGGATAATTTGCTTAACTTCTCTAGGTCTCATTTTTCTCACCTATGGAATAGGGATTAACAATCATATCTACCACAAGGTATAGTGCTACAATTTAAATGAGATAATGCCTTTTGCTCAATCTCTGGCACAATGCCCAATACCTGCCAGCTATTGTTGTTATTAGCATTATTAGCATTCATTTCTTCTCTCAGTGAAGGAATATTTATTTAGAACCTGTAAGTGCCAAATACTCTGCTGAACATTTGAGGGTAGGGGGTGGAGTGGAAGATAAGATCCAATCATTTCCCTAGAAGATAATATTTATGGTGAATCCAAGCAGAGGCTTACCCCTTATTTTCTAGCAGATAATTCAAAAGTCATTGTTTATCCTCAAATCCCCACATACTAGGCTCTAATTTCTATGAGACAGAAAAACAACTCACAGGTTTGACAGCTCACAGGTTACACTGAGTCAGCATGACAGAAGCCTCCCCTCTTGGCTTTTAAATATGGGGTCGTCTGGGGAAGGCAACCGGCTTGGGAATTCTGGAGAGCTGGGTTCAGATTCTGATTCTGCCAGGTAGGAACCACACTAGCTCGGCTTGCTCACTCCTTTCTCTTGTTTTCACGAGAATTCCATGCATTAATTCACTGAGGAAGCGCCAGGGCCACACAGAAGGTGTTCCAAGAATGTCTCCTTGTTCCTTCTTTCAGTTCTAACCCCTGCTCTGCCTCTTTGCTTTAACCTCTCTGGGTCCCTCTTCCTCCTGTGCAAACTGGAAGTAACAGGATCCCAGCCAGGGTGGGTGCAAGGATTGAGTGAACGGACGTGGAGGCCCTTTGAAAAGGTGAGAGGGCTATGCTTGTGTAAGGTGTTATTCTTATTAAGCTGGGAAACCTATCCACATGGTAAACATTTCTGTGAGGTGAAAAATCACAGATGCACAGGGAACCTTACCAGGGAACTATTTACAGTAACCTTTCCAAAGAATGAGAACTTCCTCTGGTGGGCACTTTTCTTACTCTCTAATTGTGAAAGTTGGATGGTGCTTATCAGGGGGTGTCCAAATCATATGTAACCAGCTTGTGTACTCGATGTAGTGTCAGACAACAGGTACGAAGCATGCCTCTTGCCCCTCACTGCCTGCTTGCTTGAAGTACTTGCTTCCTGAAACCATTTTATAGTGCCTGGACTCTGAAGAGAAGCATTTTTGCAAATAAATACATTTCCTAATTAAAACTTGCCCTTTAAAGACTCACATTTTCTTGGCCCCACTATATGTTTTCTTTTCCTTGTAACATATCACAGAATCAATAAGGGCAGTGCGAACATCTTTAATATATACAGTTTCAACAGCTCTAATAACATATCTGCCTCCATAAGAACACCCTCTCCCCCTCTCCAGCCCAGCTGATAATTTCCCCTGATTTGTTAAATGCCTTCTTATTTCACACTCAAAGGGAAAGCTCGAAAGGCAGTTACTCTTCAGGCGGAGTGGGAAGGGTGGATTGAAAAGGGATAAAGTGGAGGGGGTGTCATAGCCATGTCTTTGTTTTTTTAATGATAGCTTTTTAATTTTTATTATGAAAGTAATGAATGTTCATAGTAGCAAAGTTAGAAAATACCAAAAAAGTATAAAGAAAAAAATATATATTACTTATAATCCCATCACCCAGAGGCAACCATTGTTAATATTTGAAATTTTTTTTCTGATTTTTTTCTAAGAGGTTTTATGTACTTAACAATTTTGAATTCTGTTTTTAAAAATTTTAAGTAATAACACTGACATTTTTCCCTAACATGAAAAACTCTGCAAAAACATACTTTAGAGTAGCTGCATAATGTTCCAACAAAGGCTGTCCTCCTATTACCTTATCCTATTTGACCATTTAGCTGTTTCACTCCGCACCCCTCCCCCTCCAATTGTTACAAAGAATGTACTGCTACCACATCCAATCTCCTGTTTTTCTGGCTCTTACTTGGCTGTTTGGAGAGTCTCAGGCTGAATTTTACAGTTAGTTTTTCCTATGGCACAGAATAGCCATACAGGAAAATTTCTAGTTAGCTATAGAATTATTAATAGATTATAACATGGTAACAGCTAGCCTTATTTTCCTCTCTAAAATTCCTCCTGAAGTCTCTTGACATTTTGATGAGTACTTCTACCTTTAATCAAGACACCCAAGCTTGAGAATTGAGTGTCACTTTGCATTTCTCCTTGTCTACTTCCATCCAATCAGACATCAAAATCTTTTCATTTTATGTCATCAGTCTCTTTCATATCTCTCCTCCCTTGTCCATATTCACTGCAACTGCCTTAGTTTACCTAAATGACCTACTTATTCATATCTCTGATCTTCCCAAGCCACCCCTCCTTAATACATTTCTCCACTCTGCTGCCAAATCATCTTTTTCAAATACACTCAAGATCATGTCCTTCCTCTACGTAAAAGCCTTTAATAACTGTCTACCTTCCTGCTCCCTGCCACCTCTGTACCTGAGCTTTCAGGATGTTTCGCTCCTTAGCTTCCTTCAGGCCCTTCAAAGTCTAACCCTACAGACTGCTTTAGACTCCCCCCAGACCTCCACCATGTCCAGCTCCTCTGCTACGAGTGCCTCATGCTTTTGTCTATGTCATTGTACTATTACCTGCACCTAAATGGCATCTTCTCTCCCTTCATGGTCCAGACTTCTTTGCCTTCAAATCTAATCTTAAATGTCACCTCCTATAGGAAGTCTTTCCTTACTGCCAAGGATTTGACTGGGCATACTTCTGTGATCACACTCTACCTACTTCTTAGGCAGATACCCACCATACTGCCTCTCCTTGAAGGTAGGAAATGGATTTTGTTCATTTTTTTAAACTTCTAAATACTGTAGTTGCATATTTCCTAAAAACGAGGATAGTCTCCTACATAAACACCAAAAGCAGCAAAATAACATTGATATATATTATTGTCTAATCTGCAGACTTTATTTAAACTTTGCCAGTTGTCCTATTAATAACCCAATCCACAATCACATGTTGCATAACAATGATCTGAAACTGTTCTGGAGTCTTTGTCTTTTATGACTTTAATATTCTTGAATAGTACACAATAGTTATTTTCATGGCCCTCAATCTGGGCTTGTCTGATGTTTCTTCATGATTAGATTTAGGTTATTCATTTCTGGCAAGAATACCACAAAAATGACAGTATGTCCTTCTCTGTGCATTGTATCAGGGGGCATATGATGTTTATTTGTCACATTCCTGGTGATATTGACTTTAATCATTTATTTAAGGTATAGTCTGCCAGGTTTATCTACTGTGAAGGTACTATTTTCTCCTTTGAAAATAATCAGTATCTTGTGGGGAGCTACTTTAAGACTATGTAATATCTTGTTTCTTAACATACTTTCACTCACTATTTTTAACATCTGAGTCTCGGTTTTCTCATGGGTCAAATGAGGTACATAGACTGAAAGTGGTTTCCAAAAGTATCACTCTCCAGGATTCCTTTATTATCCCTCTGTCATGGACCTCATGTTATAAAAGAGTTCGTCCACCAAGAAAAATGTCACTTCTTAAGGTGAAGGTGTCTCATTTCTCATTGTACATTCATGAGACATGTCTACTACACTGTAAGCTCAGAAAGCAGGGCATGGTCGCCTCGCCACTGAATGCGCAGAGCCCATCACAGTGCCTGCTACAGAGTAAGTGCTCGACAAATATTTGTTGAAGGACTGAGTCTAACTGTCAATCACTGCTGACGCCCAACATTTGATGTCTGCAGTGAGGACACAAAGTTGATAAACGCTATCCAAAGGCAAAGACTTGACATTTTAGTTAGTCTCAGAGGCTTTGTCACCGGTCAGTGTTCACTTATCATGAATATTTTAAACATAGTTGGACGAATTGAGTGGAAATTTGCATCCTTGCCTCTCTGAGATGCCCCAGTTATGAGATGTTGAAGGGGCATTCTGGCCCCCCAAGTTTATAATGTGTGATCCCTCTATGATCAGCATGCGACAACTGGCTAGGCAATCCCCTGACTGAGTGTTCAAAACAGCCTACTGCTCCTTTCACATTTATGTGAAATTAGCATTGTCACATTTCCTCCTTCATTAAGTACTTAGGGGTAAAATATAGGAGAAGATCACGAAAGGAGTTTTGTTTTGTTTTTTTTTTTGTGAGACAGAGTCTCACTCTTTCGCCCGGGCTAGAGTGAGTGCCATGGCGTCAGCCTAGCTCACAGCAACCTCACACTCCTGGGCTCAAGAGATCCTTCTGCCTCAGTCTCCTGAGTAGCTGGGACTACAGGCATACGCCACCATGCCCAGCTAATTTTTTCTATGTATTTTTAGTTGTCCGATTAATTTTTTTCTATTTTTAGTAGAGACGGGGTCTCCCTCTTGCTCAGGCTGGTTTCGAACTCCTGAACTCAAACAATCCGCCCGCCTCGGCCTCCCAGAGTGCTAGGATTACATGCGTGAGCCACCGCGCTTGGCCGAAAGGAGTTTTAAAAGGGGTGGGAGGGAAGAAAACTAACATTAATTGAGCATCTCTTATACATCCAGTGTTTTCTTTCCAGTGTTCTCTCTTTTAATCCTCACCATACCTGGTGAGGTAGGCATCATCCGTTTTACAAATGAGAAAACTGAGGCTGGGTAAGGTGAAAAGATTGGCACTAAGTCTTGCGGCTGGCATGCAGCACGGCTGCAGTGGGAATTCCTCCAGTTGCTACTCCATCAAGCTGCCTCTTCCATCGTATGAAAATGCCCTTTTCTTGGAAATGTGCTAGTGATCACGATCCAGACATGCGAGGGACAGAAATCTCTTGGACCACATTCACTGCTATTTTTAAAATGATTGTTATCACGACTCAGTAGCTGTTACCATGGTTTTGGGGAAGCTGTCCGAGGAAGGAGGGCCCGCCTTTGGGCATCTTGCATGCCTGAGGAAGGAACTCAAGTTCTCAGCTCTGAATTACCTCTGGCTGGGCTGCAGCAGCAACGAGAGAGAGGGGGTGGGGGGGAGGAGGAAGAGAGACTGTCCCTGGACAGTGTTGGGGGTGGGGCGGCTGGGGGTGGAATAGCATCGAGGGTAGGCAGAGAAGGCCACTGACTGGCGCCAGAGCCGCCTAGGGAAAGGCGAATGGAGGAGAGAGAGGAGATCAGACAACAGCACGGAGAGACTGGGGAGAAAGCCAAACGAGCAGGAAAGAGAACAAAAGGCAAGAGGTGAGGAAGTAGAGAAAAGTCAGGAAAAGAGAGGAGAAAGTTTCAGAAACGGGGCGAGAAAGAAATCGAGGAGGGTACAAGAAGAGACGGAGAAAGACACCGAACTGAGAGCTCAGAGAATTCGAGAAAGGAAAGGAGGTAAAAAGGAGAGAAGATGGAGAAAGCGGAGAGAAAGGAGGGGAGGAGGGACTGGGGCGAGCGCAGAGGCGGCGCGTGGCCCCGGAGAGGCGCATCACCTGCGTGGCGCCCCCCCGCGCCGTGGTGCGGCCCTGCGCCCAGCGCCTGTGCGCCGCGGCTCGCCGGCCTCGCAGGATTGGCTCCCGCCTCCCATTCATGTAACCTGCGTGTGCGTGTGTGTGTGTGAGTGTGTGTGTCTCGCTCGCCCTCTCTGTGTGTAAGGGAGCGAGGGTGGGGGACGGAGGCAGGCAGGCGAGCAGGCAGGGAGGGGAAGAAAGGGAAGCTATTAAACACACACACACACGCGCGCGCGCGCGCACACACACCCGCCCCAACCCCCAGAAGCCTCGGGATTGCAGCTGTTTCATGTGGGGCAGCAGTGCTGGCAGGGACGCTGGCCGGGAGCGGCCGGGAGCGGGAGCCGGGCGTGCGCGCGCGGCTGGAGGCTCGCTGGGGCTCCGCTCCCCGCGGGAGCTATTGTTGGTCTCGCTGGAGCTGAGCGCAGAGCTGGGACCTGCTCCTTTCTCGGCGCCCTGCTCGAGCTCGCGGAGCCGAGGAGCTGCGCTGCTGAGAGCCAGAGGAGACACCGCCGCGGCGCCTTGCCTCCCTGCCGCCCTCCTCCCCGCTTCCCCGGCGGTGGCAGCCTGCAGCCACGGTAAGGCGGCGTGATCCGCTCTACGGAAAAGCGCCTTGCGGACCGCGGCGGCGACTCGCCTGCTCCATCGCCTCTCTGCGCTGGCTGGCCTGAGCAGGGTTCGGGCAACTCACGCTGCTGCCGAGGGCGCCGTGAGACGTTAGCCTGCTCCCCTGACCTACACCAAGGGAGGGAGGCTAGGGCGCGGGTTACCGGACGAGGCGAGCCAGACTGGATCCCCGAGCCGCCGCGCCGCAGCCCCCGGAGCCCGCCGCAGACTTTGGAGCCTGAGAGCAAGGGCTGGGGCAGAGCAGGGAGGTGGGCGCGGGCCTGGGACTCGGGGCAGCGGGTGGGAGGGAGGCGGCGCGCCCCGGATTTGTCCGTCGCGCTGGGCTCCCCTTCCCCGACCTGGCCGGGTCGCCCGCAGCCCCTCTGCAGACCAGCCCGCCCCAGGCCCCCGGCGGGCGCTGGAGGAGCCCGCGAGGAGGCGCCGGGCTTCAGCGGCTGCAGCCTGCCCTGCGGGGCAAGCGCCGGCTGCAGCGGCCCGGTGCGCGCCGGGGTGGGAGCCGAGAACCTGGAGACGCGACCCCAACCCCGCGCCCTCAGCAACCCGCGGGGCGCCCGCCTCTCCTCGCCGGCCGCCCAGCTGCGGTGTTGATGTTCGCCTCGGAGCGAGTTGAGGCTGCAGCCGCCGGGTGGACGCTCGGAGGGCTCCCGGGTGTGAGTGTATGTGTCTACTCGCAAGCCCAGTTTCGGGAAATATACTCTGGGTTGGAATGTGATCACTGAGCTCCTTAGTCATTTTCATCGCGATTTAAAAATGCAGCCTTTACATTGGAGGAGCAGAGAGGAAGGTAGTGGCGCGGAATGTGCGTGTGTGCGTGTGTGCGTGTGTGTGTGCACGCCACCGAGGAATATACAGCCATCTACTTGGGGGAAGGGCGCGGGAGGGGGGGCGTTCAACTAGTGAGTCCTTCTTGGCGGGGCGGTAGAGTGAGCTTCGCTGGCCGCTGCCTGCCCCTTCTCTCCCTTGTCCCCGCCTAGGCGAGGTTGGAAAGTACTGGAAATTCTACTGCGTGGTCTCTAACTTTGGAAATTGGCTCCCCTTTCAGGGCGAAACGTTTAGGCGAATTGTTCTCCCGGGTCCATGTGGATGGGAGTATTACCGCTCAGCTGGGTGCGGACCCCTCATCAGAACCATGCCAATCCCCCAGCCGGTCTCTAACTTCCTCCCACCCCCCAACCTTGGCGAGAAGGTTTGTAGAGATGTACTTATCCATAAGCCGCCAACGCAGCGAAAGGGGCGCAGGGAGCCAGCCAGGGTTTTGCTGGAACCTGCATGCACACTTGGTGTATGACTAGCAGACAAGATCGCCCTGCTGCTTTGCAGAAGGCGGCGGGAGGGCACGCTCGGGATTCCGAGGGCCAGGGGGTGGGGGTAGGAGGTAGAGCGGGGAGGGTTGGGGGGGGAGAAGGTGCCCACGTGCCGAGAGCTGTGAGGCCGCATACGGAGGGAGATCTACCGAACAGCATCGCGGGCAATTATATAAGCTGCCTCGGTGATTACCCAGAAAGGTGATGCGAGCACCCGGTTCTCGAAAGACAGCCTGAAAGTTTGTCTGCTCGGGGAGTGTAAGTAAGTACCGGGCGCTCCCACCCCGGGACCCGAGAACTAGGAGACGCCTCGTACCGCGGCGCCCACTTCTGCGATGGGCGTCAGGTGCTGATGCTGCTGTCCCTAAAGAACCGGTTACCAAGGCAGGTACTGGGTGGGAGCATTCGGGATTGATCGCAGAGGAGAAGCCGGCCAGAACTCGGGTTTTATTGAGTCCTCAGAACCCCGAGGCTCCCCTTGGGGGTGTTGGAAGGCCTTCCAGGGACCGCCGTTTTAGGAAACTGACTTTGTGTCCTGGGGAGGCCCAGACCCCTTCTTCTCTGCTTCTCCTGGGGCCCCTCTCCGTCTTTCACATCCAGAGCCCTTCACGAGCTTAGAAACCTGCATCCCCCTTGGAGATGCCCCGACATCCCATCCAGGCCCACGCTGGCGGGAGCGGCCACCATTATGTACGCCTGTTCCTGGTTTCCTGCGCTAGCCCGGCACTGATGGGGATGGGTGCTGGGTATGGCTTTCGTCCCCTGCCTCTCCCCTCCGCGGACCGCAGTTTGTTTCTGTTACGTTTAGTCTCCATCTCGCTGCTTCCCTTCGCCGCCGCAGCCCGTATCACGCAGATGGGCTTCATAGAGAAAGCACAGTAGTAGAGTGTTTTTAAATCTTGATTTTCGTCTGTAGAGGGATGAGCCACCCTGACAGAACAGTGCGGAACGCTGAAGTCTGGGGCACATTGGCCCTGAACTCCATCCCCTACCCCCAGCAGGCAGGAGGAGATGGTGTGCTGGGTGGGGAGTGTTTTGTTTTTACCACATTCCAACGTCCTGAAACCCCGCATCCTATCCCACTGAAATCCCCGATCTGTCTGAATGCGTTCCGCGCTGTAAAATAAATCCTCCCTCGCACAGACTTGTGAGGCCGTTCGGATTTCCTGCCGCTGCCATTATCCTTAACAATGCGATTGCAAAGCCAGTGCTCGGTTGAGAAAAATCCCCAGGTACCAGCCGGCCGCGCCTTGACCTTGCTGAAGGCGCCTTTAACTCGGTGGCCAGAGGGGCTCGGGTCCGGCCCCGGGGGGTTGGAAGGCAGGAGGGCGCCCCGGAGGCGGCCGGGTTTGCTCCTGGGGCAGGGCGGGAATCGGGTCGCGGCGGGGCGGCCGGGGGGAGGGGATGGGGCTTGGCTGCAACCTGTTTCCCGCACGCTGGGCCGCGCGTCCCCGCTTCCGCGTTCCGGCGCTGACCCCGCCTGGCCCTCCTCCTCGCCGGCCTCTTGCCGCCTCCGGGGGTCCGAGGTGGGCTGCGGCCCCTTGCGCTCTCCGCCGGAGTCCGCAGGGCGCCACCAGCCTTGGGTTTCTCGGTGGCCGGAGCCGTGGGGAGAGCCGGCGGGGCCGCCTGGTGGGCGGGGCCTGGGCGCGAAACCGGAGCCGAGACCGCCACGTTCCAGGCCACGTTCCAGCCCCAAGCGCCGCGCGGCACGGCGCGGGGTCCCGGCCGCGCCTGCCTCCCCTTCTTCCCTCCCCTCCCGACCCGGTTCTTCTGGGCCACCGGCGCGCTCCAGGCGCCTTGCGGATCGGCTTTCCACGGTAGCCCTCGCCAAAGTTACGAGGGGTGTCTTCTCTGGTGGTGACAGTGGGAGCAAGTTTTCTGCGTGTGAGTGTGTGAGAGAGAGAGATGGGGAAGGGAGGGAAGGTTTGCAGCAAAGGCCGACAGCAAAATGGGATTCCCTTTCGAGGCGTTATGAGGGAATGATGAGAAAGAATCCGTTTTCTCTGGTGTGGGTAAGGGCAGGAGCCCTCCCACCTAGTGGAACTGAACCAGTCGAGGCTGATTGCCTGGGGCGAACGGGTGTCTCCTCTCCGTAGAGCCTTGCATGCAGTAGGTCCTTGTGCACGTTTGCGGAACTGAACGTCCGTCCCCAGGCTCTTCAGGCAAGACTCGGGACGTAGATGTTCCTGTGCGTTTAGGAGGCTGAATCAGGGAAGCTTTTATTCCCAGCATGTGTCTTTAAGTGAGCGGGGGCAGGGTGCGGGGTGGTGTGTGTGAAATCGCCATCTTCTGGAGTGGGGAAGGTATCAGGGACGGAGAGGTTCCGTTTTCTGAAGAGATTTCACGGATTCTTCCTCTGCCGGCATCCTTTTCTCGTCAAGGCCTCATTTTGGGGGTGGAGGTACAATGGGGCAGCTTGCCAGTAAGCCACCCTAACTGTGGGGGAAAAGGGTCCACCTTGCTCAGAGAGGGCCCCCAGGGACAGAACCAGTGCTTAACCTAAAGAAGAATCTTTGGAGGACAGTTCTGTGAGTGGAATGATCTGGAATATGAGGTAGTGAGCTCCCCACCAAGTATATGTTCCAACAGAAGGCTAGGTATTGTAGTAGTTGATGGTTTAGGTTTCCAAGGACGCTTCTCCAATAGAATCAGATTCTATTTGGTATAATCTCCTCAATGTTTTGTGCAAGTAAAATGATGAGATGTGACTTTAACCCCTTAACTTATTGGGTTGGAATCATGTGGTAAGTTGTCTTTGGAGCCTCCGCTTTGAAATGGGACAATATCTCCAGCAGTGCAAAGGCAATATATGTAACCTAAACATGGTACCCCTGTAATATTCTGAAATTTAAAAAAGGAGAAAAGTGACCCCAAACAAACAAACAAATGGGACAGCATTATCTAGTTTACACCACTGTGTTAACGTCTATAAGACCTCTGGCACCCTGTGGTCCCTTCACAGATGATTGTTCATTTCTACCTTAACCCCTTTCCAACATCCTGCATTTGTTGGATGGGAGCTGGGCAGGGAACTCGGCAGTCCAAAAAGAGTCAGCAACATTGCATCCAAAGTCTATTTAAAACCAGCTTCAAATGCCCGAAACAAAAATATCTTCTCTTTTCTTAGAAAAGTTATTTGCAGTTTTGTTAGAATTTGTGCTTCATTGAGTCCCTTTCTGACAGAATTACATTCTCTTGCAGATTGGCATGTTACATAACCTGATATTTCCAAATCAGAAGTTACAAATAAGAGAAAGAAGGTGGTTAGGGATTAAAGATTGTTGGACAACACAAGGAACGGACTCAATTTCAAACGCCAACTCACACTTTTTAACCGTGATAGAGGTTGAAGGAAAATGAGATTTGATAAGCACACAGTGGTGCAAATCCTCATCTAGGTAACTCAGCTTCCTGTCCTGTTCTAACAGCTATTGTGCCCAGGCCCCAAACCTTCTGTTGTTCCTGTCCCAGTACATTGTCCCACATCCATTAGTCTAAAAAGTGAAACAAAAAGAACAATGGGATTTAAATCACCTCCTTGCAGATTTGATTCCAAGAGCCTAGCCGGGTAAATCACTGTCAATTCTAGATCTAAGGGGCTGATTTTTACCTGCCTTCTTACATGGTCTATCAGCCTGGCTTATTGTAGCTGAAAGCTGAATCACTCCATCTTTGCTGTACACTGACAGACTGCCATGGGGGCCACTCTGCAAGCAACAAACCCCAGTTCCCAGGGAGCCGAGCAAGCATGGATCCCTGAATGTGTTGTTCTCCCCAAGGAAAGCATCTAATGAAACAATGTAAATATGTATGCTTAGTGTTCTGTGAGTTATGTATTTATTACTTTGTCACATTTTCCCCCTAACTTTTACTGTCTTTATTCTAATTACCAAAGTACTATGCATTCACGGTAGCAGCTTCAGACATTATATTTCAGAAAAGCAAAACCAAAATGTTTTGCCACATTTTGAATTGTACCTTGTGAGTTTTCTTTATGAATGTAGAAAAAAAATGAGATCATAGTTATAATATTTTAAATGCTTAAAATACGGCATATTTTATTTAATCACTACCCAGTTTTTTTACTTTTTGTTTTAGTTTTTTGTTGTAACAAAATTTCTGTAAACATCCTTATACATACTGAGCAAGTTTAGTATTTCCTTAAGATATATTCCTAGAAAGTAGAATTTCAGGGTCAAAGGCAGATGCCATACTAAGTCTTCTGTCACACATGGAAAGCAGGTAAACTGTGATGTCTACTTGATCTTTTTTAACCAGAATATGGCTGTTGAATTTGCAGTCGCTTATAGGCTTGGGAGCCCAGGTGGTGGAAGGCAGTGGTGACAATCAAACCTCAAGCAGCAAATTTGCATAACTTTGAGCTGTTCTGCTGAACTGATAGGCAAATCCTTTTTCCAAGAACATTTTTCTTCCCTGGCTCTTGGAATCGTCACTTTCTGTGGTGCTTCAGCCAGCAATGGAGTTGAAATATGTAAATATGTTCCTCAGCTTTGTAGGTGGGGCTGGCTCTGTGGCGAGTGACAAATAGTTCCTCCTCTGAGAAGCGTGTGTTTTCAGCATTTAGTCGGGCTGTGGATCCCCCTCCACCCCTTGTCCTTCCATTTGGTTCAGAGACCTGAGACTGGCCTAAGAGATTTTATAAAGCAAACAGTTGAGACTCTACCCCACAGCAAGCTTATCCCCACATGCTACATGGCATTTTACTGGGAAAATCAACCCGATTGAGTCTCTGTTCACAGTCCCAGGGCACAGTAAATCAATCGATCAACATGCCTGCTTGCAGTTTTGAAAGTGGAAGTAGTTGGACATCTTGTCCCCTCCTCGCATGGTCCAATTCAGCCAGAGGGTGAACTTGCCAGTCTTCATGTATAGGATTTCTGTGACCGGGAAAAGATTTGTTCCCTGTGATTAGATGACTGTCAACTGACAAAGAATTCAGTGGAGCTGGTGGCGGAAGTCCTGTCCTCCCACTTCCAAGGTGTCCTCGTGCTCAGCCGGAGGCATCAGGAGTTCCTTTAGATCAGGTGGAGAGGTCACCTCAGGGTTGTTTCATGGTGTGGTTACCATAGAGGGAGCCTGTCTGCTGCTTGCTGACTCTGACTTCAGACAGGTGTTTAGATGCTGCTTTGATACTTACACTACTCCAGTTTCACTAGGGAAGGTGAGGAGATGTTTCTGTTCTTTGTCATGTTCTGAACATCAAATCAGGCTTTTCTTTGGAAAACAGAAAGGAAACAGGCCATCGAGGATCTCCAGAGCACGGGTCAGCACCCCCAATCCTCCCATTCCCTTTTCCTGTGTGTCCTGTGCTGGCTTTATGGAATGGGAATTCTGTAGCCTGGGCCAACGGTGTGAAAGGGTTATCAGACACCGTTGATTAACCATTAAAATCCACGAGAACGTCAGGTTTTAAGAATGTTTTTCTCTGAAAGTTGATGTTCTTGCTGTGGAATGACTGTTGATTTCTAAAAGTCTTGTCTTGAACCTCTTAAAAGTCGAACAGAAGCGTTGTAGTTAGTACATTTATGGCTTTGAGTAAACCTTACCAATTCTTGGAGCCAGTTTTCCTCTCTAAAGTTGGATTGGGAGAGGAGAGCAGATTCAATGTATTGCAAACTCGTGCTTCTCAAACTTTAACATGAGCACACCTTGCTTGAGCATATTAAGAAGCAGATTCTGATTCAGTAGGTCAGGAGAGGGGCCCAAGAATCTGCATTTCTCACCAGTTCCCAGGTGATGCCATGTTGCTTGTCCATGGTCCACACGTAGAATAGCAAGGTTTCAAGCTACCTCCTTCTCTGACATTATTTCAAACAGTAGTAATAATGACCCCTTGGATATCAATAGCAGGTGTCCTATATTTGTAGAATGGCACTGTAAAGAGATGTGTCCATTTTTTTCCTAATGGATGTTGAGAATTGGCATCTTCATTTCTGTAGACAGAGTGGGAAGGGACGCGGTTGATCCTCTTATTTTGTAGTTATATAGGAGGCAGAGGACTGGGGCAAGAGCAAAACAAAATGTCTTACATTAATGCTTAATGTCTTCTGTGTGTCAGGCAGCTACCATTGTTCCCATGTTCTAGATGAGGAAACTGAGGCTCAGTAAGGCAAAACTATTTGCTCAGGGTCACACACCTAGGACTAGCATTTGACTGTAGGTCTCTCTGGTTCTCAAACCCTTGTTTGGTTTTTGTTTTTGTTTTTCCTATAATGGCAACTTTGTACCTTTCCAGAATGCCATGTAATTAAAATCAAGTGCTTAGCAAAGTGTTTCTCTTCAGAGGTTCTTTTTCTGGGCCTACTTTGAGAGTGGATCAAGACATGTAAAAATTTGCATCATTATCATGCAAGCAATTAAAGTGCTTAAGAGCTTAAAAGCAATTTGTTCAAGTTGGTTAAATATCCACCCTCCCCAATCTTGTTTGTATTATTAATTTACTAATCAAACTGTGACATCAAAACCATTGTGAAGGTAAATTTCAGTATCTTCTGATTGGTAGAAATTGTTAAATGAAAGGGGTTTGTATTGATGAGGTCCACAGTTCAGAGTGAGTCAGAGAAACCAGCTTTTTACTAAATAAACCCAGCCTTGCATTGGCATCTGGATGAGTACTGGTCATTTAAACATTTTATTAACATGCAATTACTCGGAGAACCAGTCAGCGATGTAGCTCTTTGCAAACGTTAATTAGCTGATCCTCACATCATCCCACAAAACAGATAAATAGCATTAGTCCTGCATTTGAGAGAACAAATGGACACGCAGAGATGAGGAAGGAAGAGGCCAACTCTTGCCTCAAAGAAAGTATCATAGGTGGAATTAGGAGACTATTTCAGTTCTTCACCTATTGAATATTTATTGGCTGATGCACCAGATAATCTAGAGCTGTGCTATGCAATATGGTAGTCACTAGTAACAATTTCAATTAAATTTAATTAAAATTAAGAAAAACTAATAATTCATTTCCTCAGTTGCCCTAACCAGATTTCACATGCTCAGTAGCCATATGTGGATGGTGGCTGCCATATTGGATAGTACAGTTATGCAATTGTAAACAGTTTCTATCATTGCAGACAGGTCTGTTGGACAGCGTTGCTCTAAAAGATTGGGATAATCAAAGAGTAATGCAAAGACCGTTGTCCTTATGGAACTTCAATGTAAAATTTTCTAAAACAATGACTAACACATGGCAACCACTAAGTAACCCAAGCTGTGGCAGAGTACTCTGGGGTAGTGGTTAGGAGCCCAGCTCCTGGGACTAAAGGACTTGAATTCAAATCCTGGTTATGCCACATACTGGTTGTGTGACTACAGGTGGACTATTTAAACACTCTGTGCCTCTTTTAAGATCCATGCTGCTATTTTTCATTTCTCTTATTGGCCAAGACTATTTTTTAGACAGTGTTGAATCCTGGAGAAGATGCTGGGAGACAGGTACTCTTCCTTTGCTGCTGGTGGAAATGCAAATTAATACACCCTTTTAGGAAAGCAATTTGGCAGTAACTGTCAGTAGACTTAGGAACACTTATTCCCTTTAGTCTAGTATTCTGATTCTAGGAATCTAGCCAAAAAAAATAATCAGAGATGGGCAGAGAAGATTTAAGAATAAAAATGTTCATTGCAGTGTTATTTATAATAGTGGGGGGGAAAGTAAACTGTTGGATTGCATAAGTAAAATATGGAAGAACCAAACAGTGGAATATTATTAAAAGATTAAATGTTATTTTTGAAAATGTGTTTTGTGTCAAAGGAAAATGCCACAATAAAAATCATGTTTGAAAAATACTAAATGCTATACTGTCAAACCGTAAATGTACTTTAAAAAGTAGATAGTTTTTGAAGCAGGACTAGAGAAATAAAGTATGAAAAATAATAACTTATGATTAATAACATTTTTGGTGGTTTGTGGAGGAGTGTTTTGACTTTTTTCTTTATTAAGTTTTATGTTTTATTTATTTATTTTTTTTACCTTTTTTTAATGACTGAACTAATCTAACAAGATTGGCAACTGCATGCCCCAGTGCCCTGCACTCTTTCCGCTGTACAACACATCAGAGACTCCTAGTTGCTCGGAATCTGTCTTTTCTGGGAAGTTTGGAGTTTCTGGCTTATCCGTTCTAGTGTCTGTCCGCCTTTAAGGCCCGGCTGTTCTTCCTAATGGCAAACTTTAGTTCTTCTTTATGGCCGTTTAAGTCTGTTTTTGACTTGGAGTCGTCTGAGGTGACTCTAATTGAACAGCATGGGATATTGGGAAGAACATCAACTTTGGAGATGGAATGAACTGGGTTCAGACCCTGACCCGTTACCTTCTTGCTATGGGACCTTGAGCGACCCTTCGTGCCTCAGTGTCCTCATCTGTAAATAGGGAAAGCAACAGAATCTATCTCATATCTCGTGGCTGTGAGGATTAAGTGTGCGCTTCAGTGGGACATCTGGTACATACAGGTAAATAAAGATGCGGATGGCTTCAGTGCCTGGTATGCAGCGCCCCCGAGAATGGAGATGCATTGAAGGCTCGCGCTTCTCTCTTGAGATTGGTGGGATCCCCACTTTCCAGAGGAAGGAGTGAAGGTGTCCCGTGGTTCCGTGAGTGGCAGAGCTGGTCCTGGGACTGACGCCTGGCTGACTGAGTCTCGTGCTGTTTCTGGTACAGGCTTGGAAGCTCCATTCCTGCCTGGGCCATTGCTTGTTGGAATGTCCTTCATTGTACTGCTGTGTAAACCCCTCGGCATCTCCCAGCCTTGCTTCTTGTCCCTCTCGAGGAGAAGATAAAGCAGACATTCCTCTTTTCTTGTTGTTACAGGTTGAATGATTAAAACAAAAACATACCTAACTAAAAAGTAGCTCTGAGCCACCGAGTGACAGTAGCCATGTGGCTCCACCCAAAGCCATGTTTCAGGAAGAATCTAGGGCACTGGGGTCCAGCTCACTTTTTGCCACCTTGAAAGATGTCCTCTGAAATGTCACCTCTTAGCAGCTGAAAGAGGCAATGAATTTGTCACCAGCCACAGCTCCCAGTTCTGACACTTTCTGTGTGTGGGACCTTGGGCGGGTTACCTAACACCTCCGTGCCATAGTTTTCTTACCCATAAAATGGGGATAATAATCAGTATTTCCCAGGGTTGTTGGTAGGAGAGGATCATGCAAGAATGTTTGTGACAGTGTTGTGAGTCCTGGTCATTGTTGAATCAGCATCATTATTTCTGGAGTCTTAAAAGTAATTTATTGAAGCATGGGTTCCTTTTTCTGTACATATACTGAAGTTAAGTAAAATGCTTCCTAAGGCCATGTGAGATAGTGGAAAATGCCAACAGATTTTGGGTTGAATTCTCTGCTCTGCCACCTGGTAGCTCTATGCATTCAAGTGAGTTACTTAAGTTCTCTGAGCTTCCATCATGTTTTTTTCAGTTATAAAATGGAAACTAGAAGTTTCTCCCTCAAAGGGTTGTGGGATTTGTGAAGTAACTGGGGCAGTGCCCAGTGGTCAGTGTCCTCTGTGGGAACAGTGGCTCTCGGCACTGCTGTTTTTCCTGGTATCTCCCCAGCACTCAGCTGCTGGTCCTCTGGTTCTTGCGTCTAGAGCCACCAGCACAGTTGAGTGGTAGATGCGTTGTGTGGCCGGGTAGGGGAGTGGGGAGGGGGAGCAAGTGAAGGGGGTGGGTGGGTATGGGAGGTTTCTGTAGGTTAGACTCTGAGAGGACCCCTGGAACCCCTGCCTTCTGAAAACAGGTGCCTGTAGAAGTAGAAAAACCACAGTGCTCTAGACCGAGGCCAGCAGACCCTGGTTAGAATTCCAGCTTTGGTTCTTTGCCAGCCTGCACCAGCTCAGTCACCTAAAACGTGAGAATAGTAATTCTCTACCTGCTTCTCTGAGCTGCTGCTGGGCACTAGATTTAGAACTCCTCCGGCACAGTGATCCCAACGCTGGCTGTGCATTACAACCCCCTGGGCAGCTCTCCCCAAAGACCAGCCCCAGGCCCCACCACTGCGTGCTCTGCGACTGCCCAACTCTGGAAAGCTCTCCAGGTGATTCTGAGGTATAGCCAGGGTTGAGAAATGGTGCATAGTATAGAGCCTTACTAGATGTTAGTTTTCTCCCATTTTCAAAGAAGCATAAAGGGATCCCATTTTGAGTAATTTACATATAGGTGAGTGACCCATTTATCTGAGCCATGGGACTACCGGTATGGTAATCAAGCTTCTTTCTCACTCCCTGCCTCCTTTCTGGCAAACTGGGGCATCTCCATCAGAAAAGCGGCCTTCTTACTCAGCCTGTTCTCTTCCCATCCCACCCAGCTGCATTCTGAGTGCTGGGAAAGGCCTGGAGATGTCGTGATAGTCCTTTGACCTACTTTTGCTCCTTTTATGCTCACTTCTGGGCTGAGCCCTATTAACCATGCACACACAACTGCCCACCCGGCCGGCGAGGCCTCAGAATTCCCCAGGTAGAAGAGGAAATGCCTGGTCTCTGTCAGCATCCTATGAAATGCTTTTCGGATGACAGTAGCTTTTCAGGGTCAGAGCCAGAGACTTGGCATTGCCCAAGGGCCTGGAGGCTTGGCATTGCCTAAGGGCCCGGAGGCTCTGCGCTCTGGATGGTTTGCTGATTTTACAGCTTTTAGATGATTAGTATTTGGTTGAGAAATCCTTCTACTCAGTTGTCTTCTTTCTTCTTGAGATCATCTCAAACCCACCTCGAAGTGGGAAAAAAAGTTGTATTTTGGAGAGCGCTTTTTAAATTTAGTGTGCACAGGCACCACCCGAGGACTTGATAAAATGCACATTCTGATTTGGTGGATGGGTTGGTGGGGCTGAGATCCTGCATCTCTGACAGGCTTCAGGGGGATGCTAATGCCACCTAAGGCCCACGCTTTGCTGAGCAGGGCCCTAAGACCTTGATCTTCCTTCCTGCTTCCCTCTCCTCTTCATCTCCCGAACTCCAGGAGTACCAGATGTGGACTGCATGGAGCAAATGGGATCTCTCCACTTTGTGCATCTGTTGTCACTATTGTTGTGGCCTCGGTGGAGGCAATTGTGTCGTGAAGGAGACATAGTAAATAGCGGCCATTATCATCGCGCTGTAGGAAGATGCCAGTTCCAGGTATTATGTTGCACTCTTTGGGCATCTTTTATATCTTCAAACACATTAAACCTCACAGCACATCGTGGAATAGGTAGTGATTTTTTTTTACTGGGATAAGTATTACTTTGAAACTGTTATAACATTTATTATGTTCTTATTTAATGTGTTTTTTTTCTGAATACAACAGTAATGCATGTAAACAATAGAAAATTGAGAAAACCTAAGATAGCCCAGAGAACAAGTAAAAGCAACCCGTAATCCTGCCATGTAGAGGTAGTTCTTCCTAACATTTTGATTTCTTTCCTGCGGAGCAAATTGTGCACATTGTTTCGTAACCTTAATATATCATGAACATTTCCCCATGCCATTAAATTTTCTCTCCAATGTGATGTTTAATAGCTATGTAGTATTCCATCATAAGGATATACCATTATTTATTTAGCTAATTCCCTACCATTGTTTCCAGTTTTTAACCACTGTAAATAATGCTGAGATCAACATTTACGTGTGTTTGCCTATTTATTTTTTTCAACCCAATTTCTGTACTTACAATTTCTAGGTCAAAGATTATGCAGCTCTTGAGAGCTTTTGATATGTGTTGCTCCATGGGCCTGTGGAAAGATGGAACCAAGATTAAGCTCCCTCCAGTCTGGTAGGGGTTTTGATCAGGAAAGTTTTCATCATTCCTGTCTTGTGTGGGGAGTTGTAGAGATTGTCACTTTCCAGGGATACCAGGGTATCACTGGGGAAGCCCGGGGCACACAGCCCTTCTAGCATGCCACCTTCTGGCTCGTGTGTGTTGAACTGCGTCACACTGGGTGAGATGGTCAATAGGTTTTAGGATTGACTTACATGATATCTCGTTTCTGGATCTGTGAAGATATCTGCACTTCTGAGGGAGAGAAGAAAAGGAGGAAGAAAGGTACTAAGTGTCTCCCAGACCCCAGACTCACGTGTCCAACTGCCTCCTTGATATTTCTACTTGAATAATCCATAGGCATCCCAATGCTAACCCATCCAAAACTCATCTGCCCTGCAAGACCTGCTTTACTGGCAGGCCTCCCGTCTTAGTTAGTGGTAACTCTTTCCTTCTGGCTCATAGGCCCCAAGCCCTGGAGTCATCTTTGCTGCTTGTTTCTGTTTTCATACCTTATAGCTGAGCCATCAGGAAGTCCTATTGGTTCTGCCTTCCAGATATTTCCAGAAGCCACTGCTCATCATCATCTCCACTACCACCACCAGTCTAGGCCCTCATCCCCTCTCGCCTGGGTGACCGCAGGACCCTCTCTCACTGGGCTGCTTGTTTCTGTCCTTGCTCACTTGCAATTTCTCATCAACACAGCAGCTAGAGTAATCCTGTTAAAACCTCAATCAGACCGTACCACTCCTCTGCTCAGTACTCTGCCATGGCTGCCCATTTGCCTCAGAGTAAAGGCCAAAGTTCTTGTACAACCTCCCGAGCCCTGTTCCATTGCCAGGTCTCCCTGTGACCTCTCAGGCCTCCCTCTTGTCCTTCATCCCTCGCCCTCTGCACCTCGTAGGAGCAAAAGCCCACTCCTGCTGAAGGGATGTTCCACCTGGGTGGCTGTCCACCTCCTGGTTTCTGCTGCGATGTCACCTTCTCAGCCAGGCCTACCCTGACAATCCCATTGCAGTCATAACCGCCCTCCCACCCCCCAGCATTCCAAACCTCCCTTACCCTGCTATATGTCTTCTTCCCACAGTGTTAAATATTATGTTTTACTATTTTTAATAAGATCACTCTGGCTGATGTGTGAAGAATAATCCGAAGGGGTCGGTGGGTCGAGGGCAGAACACGCTATTTAATTTACTATTTATTATGCTTATTGACTGTGGACATAAAGACAGGCTCCCCAGGTGGGAACAAGCAGAGACTATTTGTTCGGAGCTTGCTATAACAAGGGAGTCAGCCACCATCACCTGCCTTTGTCGGAGACTGAGAGGCAGCAGGGCGGTGGGACAGCTTCAGAGTGAACAGAAGGGAGGACCTCAGGTCTGCCCTGATGGGGGCCGTTGGCATGGGAAGCTGGGGCTGGGCTGACCGG
Organism: Avahi laniger; assembly: GCA_963575035.1. NCBI lineage: Eukaryota > Metazoa > Chordata > Mammalia > Primates > Indriidae > Avahi > Avahi laniger. The sequence continues at coordinate 45,841 of CAUYSK010088421.1, read as the reverse complement.
AAGTGAGGATCCTATGAGAGTGATCTGAGGGCATGTTTGGCTTCCTCTGGTTGGTTCTGAGGTGGAAGTGAGGGCAAAAGTTAGGAAAGCTGGTGGGTTGTTGACCAAGTCCTGGCCATTTTGGGCCAGTCACCGTAGAGGTGGTGGTTTGGCATCCTGGGCTTCAGAGATTGTGGGTCAGAGGCCTGGCTGCTGTCCATTTGTACATTCAGTCTCTCAGGACTATGGTTAATCTCCTTGAGGGTAGACACCTTTGTCTTTGGTGCCCTGAGGTAACCACAGTGCCTAGAAGAGTCTGGCAATAGTCTCAGTCGATCTTTGTTGAGTTGTGTGATGCCTTTGGCCTACTTGATCTTATTTAGAACTCATAATGAGCTGGGTGTGATCTTGTTATTCCCATTGTTCAGAGGGACAGTGAGGTTAGACGTCTTGCTCAAGGCCACCCCCACAAGTGGTCAGGGAACCAGCCTTCTACACAAATCCCCTTGGCCTTAAAGCGAATGTTCCTCCCCAGCAAGTGTCAATAGTTAGTTCGTGGGATATGGAGGGAGTGGGGAACTTGTCTAGTCTACCTGGTGGCAGAAACAAGATATGCATCATCTTCACATGTCTCTGAATTTTCAGCCAAAGCTTTTAAAAGAAGATATTTAGCTTCTTCTGACATCTGCCTGCATTGATGAAGGAAGCCTTGTATAAAGAATTCATTTGGGTTTCTAGAAAGAGACATTCCCTGTGTAACCTGCCCCTGAAGGTGGGAAATAGTGTGGGGGAAATTCATGCTAGACCAGAGTTCGGATGACAGTCTCAAGGCATCAAAGTAGTTTCTAAAAGGCCTCCACATTCAGGCGTGTGTGTGTGTGTGTGTGTGTGTGTGTGTGTGTGTGTGTACATGCCTATAATTTACAGAATATTCTTGGAACCTTTCAAGTTAAAGCGTTGCCTTGGTAACTCTCATGGTTGTTATTTCTTGATCTCTTGTTGTCACCCTTCTCAGTTCCCTATCCCCTTAGTAATCATGGAATTAAATTCACTTATTTGGAAGTGGACCCCAGAAGCAGGCAGGCAGAGTCCAAAGAGAGGGGTGTGATGGGAATGTTAGCAGATGTCACAGAGCTCAAAACAGGAGTAAGAGCAGGGCCACGTGAGCAGACCCTGCCAGCTAAGATAGTTCAGCCATTTGTGCCCCTCCTATGTGCTGAGAGCCCCGTCCTGTGTGCTGACCACAGCAGCTCTGCCAGCAGGACTCGTTATGCTAAATCACCAACTATGTGAGTAGTGTTGCCAAGATTGAATCTGGATCAGTCTGACCAAGTCCGTGTTCTTCTACTTTCCCATCCAAGGACTCAGTAGAACATGATCAAGACCTTAGGGCTAGTTGCTAAGAGCTAACCTGCAGTACCCCCCCACCCCCCGCCCCCAGAGGCCGAGGTGGGCTGGGCTGGGTGGAGAGCTGGCTTCAGTTCACTTCAGGGAGAATGTCCTGCCAGGTACTGAACTGGCTGCCTTGGAGGGAGTGACCCCCATCACTGGAGGAGGGAAAGCAGGGGCTGCCAAGGCCACTGGGGAGAAGCTTCCTACAGAGGGTGGGAAGTAAAGCTTTGGGCACAGAATGGCTGGCTCCCTTTGGTGGGGCTGCTCGTCCGGCCCCTCGGCACCACTATTAAGCATGTAAGCACACTGATGAATCCCATCAGTAAGAGCTTGCAGAGTGAGCTGGGCTCTGCAGTGCGTGGTTGGAGACAGGAGAGCAGGAGAGTCCGCTTGACCTCAAGGCAGTTAGGATTCCAGTCGAGAGCACAAGACATCATGAGCTGAAGCATCAGGCCGACTCACTTTAAATCTGGGCTGAGCACCCCTGGCCCAGGCTTTCTCAGATTTGGCATGGTCGACTGGATAACTGTTTGTTGTGGGGCTGTCCTGTGAATTACAGCATCCCATTTAGCAGCATCCCTGGCCTCTGTCCACTAGATTCCAGTGCCTCTCCCACCAGTTGTGGCAACCAAAAATATTTTGCTAGTGAACCGAAAGTTGGCTAGGAAAAAAAAAAATGCAAAATTGTCCCTGGTTGGGAACCACCTGGCTAGCTTGTATGACTTTTGGCAGATTATCTGAACTCTCTGTTTTAGTTCCATCCTCTTTCATATGGGGTAACAATACCTGCTACAAGACTGAAATGAGATAACATTAATGAAGCTGCTAGCACAGGGCCTGGCACAAAGTAGACACATCTGAGAAAGAATTCTCAAACCCAGGTGGCGGGGGGACGAGGGGAGGCCGGGAAGCTTCACAAAGAAAGAAGCATTTGGGGTCAGACTTGAAGGCTTAGAACATATTTTCCAAAAGGACAGGAAATACTGTGATCGTTATTATTCTTCCTCCCTCCTGCACCCTGACGGGCCCTCTCTCACTTGCTGATTCCTCCCTCTTCTCTCCTGCAAAGTCAGCCGAAGGGACTCTTCTGAGACCCTCAGCTCCTGGAAGAAGTAGGGTTGGTTCTGGCCTCACATTTAACCCTCCCTATGCCCACAGCTCCAGGCGTGTACAGAGACATGCCCCTTGCTCTGGAGCAGGTCATGAGCAGGCCCTCTTTCCCTGTCTGGTTAAGTATGCGTTGGAAATTTGTTTCTACGCAGCTCCCTTGCAAGGAAAAATACACTGAGTAAGCGTTCAGATCTGCCTTACATGAGACAGGAGCTACAATTGCAGTTGAATATTTCATGAAGACCCTTTCAAACCACATGTTCTGCACTTGCGGATGGTGTGGGGGAGAGAGCATGGGTGGGGAGTCAGACCATCTCAGTCTGAGCCCTCACTCTTTAGTGGAACTTTGGCCTCCGTTGCCTCATCTGTACAACGCGGAGACTTGCAACTGATATGGGGTTGATTGTGAGGGCTACAGGAGGTGACATAGGTAAAACTCCTGGCAGAGTGCCTGGCACACAGTAGGTGCTAAGTTAATGTTAGCTCACTAGTTGGAATCTTCCTGTTCTCTTCCCAGAATTTGTGCTTTTAGGGACAGCATAGTCCTTTTGGGTGACACAGGCCAATGGCACGGGACTCCTTGAGGGATTGGGGCTGGGTTGAGGGCAGCCTACCAGCCTTCTCCTTTGAACTTAAGCTTTGGAGTTGAGCCCAGCATCCTTGGAGAGCTCACCAGTTGGTCCCCTTCAGAAGGCAGGATGTAGAGAATTCCCTCTGCTCCAAATGGCCCAGCTGAGCATACTTTCAATTTAAAAATAAGCCAGCCTATCAGAAGGCTGTTTTAAAATATAGAGGTGACAAGCAAATGCCTGCCTTGCCTTTGCACAAAGATGAGTAATTAGAAGAGCCAAAATAGAAACCTGGTGAGGCTCCCGGGGCCACAGTCGCTGCCCCAGGCCTGGCCTCAGCCTCAGGCAGACCCTCCCTCGTGTTCCTACCAGGGAGTCAAGGTTGCTGTAATGAAAACAAGAGGAGTGTGGTGTTTTGTAACTATTTTTATACCTACATCAGACTTGATGTTAGTGCTTCTGAATTATTTAACATTTTTCTTTCTCAGCTGGCCTCTCCAGCGAGTTTCTCTCTCGGGGCGGAGAGAGTTGTTTTATAGGAAGCCATGAAGGCAGACAAACATTGACTGCAGGGGCTGCTGCTTTTGCTTTTCCACAGGGGGACATTATTAGGTATCCTGTTATGAACCAGGGGCCTCATGTTAAACCAGGTGGCGGGTATCTTTCTCCATTTTACAGAGAGGTTGAGTAACTTGCTTAAGACCGCACAGTGGTCCAGATTCACACTTGGGCCTTTCTGACTCTAGAGCTGGTGCTGTCTTTGCAGAGATGGGGTGCCTGCTGTGCTGTCCTTTGCCCCATGTGTGAGTGTGTGTGCGCGCACCGCGCACTCATGTCACCTGTTAGCTTAAGGGGCGCCAGATCAAATCACCCCCAAACAGTGTGAGCAGAGGTGGGGAGACAGGTCTTAGGGGGCAGAGCAATGAGAAGAAGGGGTGACGGGGTCCCTTGGTTACTGCATTCTGGGGGAACAAGAAGACTGCTATAGCCCTAGCAGGGGTTCTGTTCAGTGCACTTTGTGGGGTGCCCTCCCCATGTGGGGTGTAGGGTCAGAGCTCCTGCCTCACAGCCCAGCCACCCTCTTTAAAGGGGTATCCACACCTTGGTCCTCTTTGAAGTAGGTGATGACAGACAGCTCTTAAACCCCCCTGACAACGGGAGGGAATGAACTAGACTCTTATCTTCTGCCTCTCATAATTAAAGTCCATCACAGACTTTTAATGGGCATTTTGAATTAGACATCCTGGTTTGAAAGGAATCCTACTGTAGATCAAGATCAGGTCTCCCCGCAGAGGCACTGTCTCGCTGATACCTGTTTTTATTTCAGAGCCTGGGAAGATTACACGTTTTCCTTGTTCCGTTCCTTTAGCTCCTATTTAATTATTGGTGACCTCGAGATGACTCTCTTTCAGGCGTATTAAACTCTTCATTCTACCTTGTGTGAAAACCCCGTTAGAATTATAATACGAACTCTCTGTGGGAGATGGGCCTCTGAAAATTAGCTAGGGACACTTATTTCAAAAGTGCCCATCGTTAGAGTTTCAATAAAATTCACTGGGGTAAAGCAGTTGTTAGTAATGTTAATAACAGCTGTATTTTGATAGGAATGCACTTTATGAGTGCATCAAGTGATACCACATTCCGTTAAATAAAGTAATATTTGACACGGGTAAATTCCTTGATATGAAATTTCAGATAGCTGTTATGAAACACTAGGTTCTCCTTCACATATCTGTGTATTAAAGCAGCCCTGCCTTTTTTTTTTTTTCCTGGATGACTTTATTTATGAAAACTTACAGACTAGGTAATGGAATGCCATTTCAAGATAGCTTCTTATGTGAAATAATTTGATTTAAAGTTTTATGAGCATTAAAAAAAATTGACCAGCGTGCTTTCAAATGTCTCCACTTGTGACTTTGCAGAGGAGAGAAGAGGGAGAGTCACATTTTAAAAATACCTTTCATGTGCCAGATGCTTTCATGCACGCCTCCGTTCATCGAATGCACACACACAAGCACCACCCAAGCCCAGTTTTCACTTACAGCAAAGTGGAAGCTCTAGAAGGTTAAGTACTATCCCTGGGCTGCACTGCTGGTGGAATTAGCATCAGACCTGGGTTTTCTGACTCCGGAGTGCAATGCTCCCACCTCTGCCCCATCCTGGCTCTGGCGACTGGGTTTCAAACATTTTTTCCATATTTCATGTGTATATGCAGGTGTGTGGGTGTGTGGAAGGGTAATAGCTTTCTCTTTCTCCCCCATAGGAGAGAAGACCCCCCTCCCTGCAAAGAAAAACCCATTTGAGTACAAATAAATTTGAGAAATGCCACATTAGACAGATAAAATGTGCTCTTGCACTGCAGGAATTCTCAGAGCCTTTACTATGCTGATGTTACTCTCCAAGAAAAGTTTAAATAGCACTTAAAAGTTATCAAACTTCCAACATATGAGAGTTAAACAAAAACAACATTTTCAGAACTCTCACAAGAAGAGGGATTCTTCAAAAACTCTTCGGGAGGCGCTAACTTTGTGGATTCATGAACGCACAGAGTTAAGATTACAGTTCCCATCTTGGCAATATGGTCAAAGCAGAAAGCTTTGAGAGTCCTGCAGGGACTCTGATTGCTACCGCTCCTGGGAGGCTGCAAGCCTGCCTCTTTTTCTGACATCTTAGTCACTCACATAAATGGAATCAGTTTTTGTTCCAACCCTTCCCAACCTATTTTATGGGAAACATCAAAGAATTTAAATACAAAGAATAAGGATTTAACATTTTTAAAAAATGTATGTTAAGTTATCAGGAGGGAGAAAACCTTTACCATGTATTGGGAAGGATTTGCATTGTTGAAAGAGCTAAAAGGCAAAGATAAGCTTTTAAAATATATATATATATATATATGGAACAAAGAGAACATAGTGGGTTGGATCAAAATATTTAAATCTGTCTTATTCCATTAAGGGAACTTTACAAAAATGATTTCTCCTTCATATTCTCTCTCTCTCTCTCTCTCTCTGTCTGTGATACACACACATATATACACATAAAACACCACACAGGAAGTCTCATATTAAAAAACCTCACGCCTTGGATCTGGGAGGAACTGAGGGGTGATTTGTCTCCCCTATGTAGTTGGGGAAACTGAGGGCCTGGAGAAGGGCATTGCCTTGTCTCAACGCACAAGGCCAGTTTATGGGACTTTAGGACAAGGAGTAGAGATGGAGATGGTGCCTAACAAGTTTTGAACCCCTACTGCCTGGCAGACCCCTAATCCCTTTGCCCATCACAGCCAACCCAGGAGATGGGTGTTATCTTCATGGAGGCTGAGGAAATAAGGCTAGCACATGTTAAGCAACATGACCATGGCTGGTCACTGGCCGCGTAGTGGCATTTGAACCCACTGCACAGCCCATATCACAGTGTCGAGTCCAGAATGCAAGTTTCTTGACTGCCAGTCTCATTTCACCATCTCACCCTCCACCCATCCCTGCCTTAAGGAAAAGAGCTAGAGATTGCCCAGCTGCCCTCTAACGAGTCGGAAGGGAACACATCCGTCTTTGTGCTGTGGTTGCTACGGGTGCCTTTCAGAGTGTGGGGAAGGGAGCAGGCCTCATACCTGCGGGCGTGAGCAGCTCGGCCACCCTGTTCCCAACTATTCAGGTGGTTTATAGGCAGTGAGGTGAGTCACAGAGCAGACAAAGGCCACTGACTCAGCACGTAGAGGGAGGTGCCCTCAGTTCTTAATTCAGCATTGCCATGGATTACCGGGAGTGGTTTTGGATTCTTTCCTGTGTGTTTTTAAAAAGCCAAGTAAGTTTTTGTTTATGTTTTTATCTCCTTGACCACTTTAGATGTGAGTTTGTCCTCGAGGCAGGGAAATGGCTCAGCTGCCCTTATGGGCTTCTTACCATCCTATGCTTCAAACATTCATGAGCTAAGCCTATTATAGATACGGCCTGGAATGTAAACAACCCAATGAGTTTGATTCCTCCCGAGGTGGTAGTAGGAGAGACCAGACATTTATTCAAGTGATGCCGCCATTGCTGAACATAAGATTGGATTCCTTTTTGGGAATTTGAAAGTTCAGTCAATCATTTACTCAGTCTTTCAATTAGTATTTGTCGAGAGTGTCCAATTTTCCAGGCATTGTGGTAGACAGAGTCAGAGGAAAAGCCAACCCCTGCCTTCAAGGAGATGACAGGCTGTCGGAAGACACAGCCATGCAAAGGAGTAATTGGAGGGGGAGGGTAAATGTACAGGGACAAACAAGAGCCACCCTGCGCAGGGACAGTCCGGGACGCTCTCTCAGAAGAGGTGAAGCACGAACTGTACTGAGGGGTGATCAGAGTCAGCCAGAGTGACAGGAGAGGGCATTCCAGGTACAGGGAACAGCATATACAAACATACAGGAAAACGAGAAATGAAGTCATGTCAGCTGGACTCAAGCACAGGATGTTTGTCGAGTTGTAGAGCTGCGTGAGGGAGACTAGATTGGACGGGTTCATGAAAGCCAGAATCGGCCTTCGGAGCCAGCTTGTAAGCCACGTGGTTGGCCATGCCCCAGCAGATGGAAGTGGCGTCCGTAGCCGATAGTATCAGTATTCCTAATGTTTTCCATGTTCCTTATACTGCAGTCCCAGTGTCTTTTGCTTATTTAGGGAAATATGTTATACTCTAAAGAAGCAAATTTACCACAATTGAGAAGACATCCCCAAAGAGATATTCTAGACCAGTGCTTTTCGGTAGAAGTTTTTGTAATGGTGCAAATGTCCTGTATCTGCGCCCTCCCATATAGTGGCCATTAGTGATATATGACTGTTGGGCTCCTGAAATGTGGCTAAAGTGGAATTTTAAATTTTATGTATATTTTATGTTTATTTATTATGCATGCTTATTTACCATATTTGTATTCTCTTTCTACTGGGCAGTGCTGGTCTAGTGAGAGGAGACATACAAGCCCAGTGTTGATGCACACACTCTTTGAAGTAGACAGTGGGAAAAGGGCCTCCCTGGAAGCAGGTACCCCAGCCAGGGAGCGTACAGTTAAGAGGTGGCCTGGTCTGCCTGGGGTCAGCAGGGAAGGTTTTAGAAAGGAGAGACCTTACTTATTCTGGATCCTGAAGGTCTAGGTGACCTCCAAGTGGGCAAATGTGGAAGGACGCCCCAGGCAGAGGAGAGAGCATGAGAACAGGCATGGCAGCTCTGGAAAAGCACATCCACAGGGGACGTGGGGTGGGATGAAGTGACCTTAGGAAGAAGGAAAGCCACAAGGAGCTTGGACTTTATTCTGAGGGAGCAAGGACACTATATATAGACGGTGTCACATTGTAAGTGTCAGCAGGAAAGTCATGAGCATTGCCCAGGATTGCAGGGGACATGCATGCTGTTCTTCAAAGAGTGATGTAACTCTCTGGACACGGAGCATGAACACCACAGTTCAAGCCAAGGTTTTAGAGTCAAAATGCAAAGTTGAAAAATTTCTACTTAGGTACAGTTCTCGTTATGTGGTCGTGTTTACTAACACTCTTGTTACCTGCAAATGTTTAAGTTCAAACAACAGCATCTCAGCACTAGGAGGGGTGAGAAGGAGCAGTCCCACCCCAGCTACCTACAAACAGCCCAGAGAGGCTGGCTGGCCTGCTCAAACCGCCCAGCTTTCCCTTGCCCTACACAGCCTTGGCCTTGGTGCCAGAACTTAGTGTCTGAAACTGTAGATTTGCTTCCAGTGCTTACGTAAGAGTCAACGCTTGAAATATACCTGCCTTTAAAGAGCAAAAATAAAGTTCTTGTAAGTGATTTCTTCAGCACAACATAAATGTGCTAAACATTGACATTCTTATGCCAGTCCTTAGATTTGAGGCTCTCAGTTAACTGCTTTCTAGATATCTGTTTTGCCTTTAATGTTATACAGTATTGATATATTGATCAGGACCTCAGCCACAGTGTATCTTGGCTAAGCTGTCCTGTGTTTCTAGCAAACAAGGAATGACTTGGGTGAGTAGCAAGAAAGTGTCGATGTTACATTTGTCTGTGCTGTCTGTCATTTTTTGCCATTGTCTGATTAGGCACCAAAATCCTGACCGTGCCTGAGCTGGAAGATGCAAGCTTTGCACAAAAGCAGTGTTAGTAGCAGGTACAACCCCTAGGGTTTAGAGCAGAGGCCTGGAAAGATACACTGAACCTTCCACTAACTCACTGTGTGACTTGAGCAAATCACCTGACCTCATTGAGTCTCAGTCCTCATCTGTAAACCTGGATCCTTTCTTTTTGAGACAGGGTCTCACTCTGTTGCCGGGGCCAGAGCGCAGTGGTGTCATCACAGCTCACTGCAACCTCACGCTTCCGGGCTCAAGCCATCCTCCTTCCTCAGCCTCTTGAGAAGCTAGGACTGCAGGTGCATGCCACCGTACCTGGCTAATTTTTCTACTTTTTGTAAAGACAAAGTCTCACTCAGGCTGGTCTCAAACTCCTGGCCTCAAGTGATCTTCCCACCTCGGCCTCCCAGAGTGCTAGGATTATAAGCATGAGCCACGACAACCCACCAAACCTGGATCTTAGTACCATCCTCATTAGGTTGTTATGAGGGTGAGATGATATAATGTACATAAAACTCTTGGCATCATATTATCACATAGTAGGGTAACAATTTAATAAATAGTAACTAATAATGTTGGCCGGGTGCGGTGTCTCATGCCTGTAATACTAGCACTTTGGGAGGCTGAGGAGGGAGGATCGCTTGAGGTCATCAGGAGTTCAGGACCAACCTCAGCAAGAGTGAGACCCTGTCTCTACTAAAAATAGAAAAAATTAGCCGGGCATGATAGTGTAAGCCTGTAGTGCCAGCTACTCAGGAGGCTGAGGCAGGAGTTAGAGGTTGCTGTGAGCTAGGCTGATGCCACGACACTCTACCTGGGGAGACAGAGCAAGACACTGTCTCAAAAAAAAAAGAGAGGAAAAAAAAAAGAAAAGATAGAAAAATAAATTAATGTTATTTTTATCAAATTTTCATGTCATAGCTCAAGAAGTTTTTTTTTTTAATAAGCACATGAAAGGATGCTCATCATTATTAGTCAATAGGGAAATGAAAATTCGAACCACGAAGTTCCACTTCAAGCTCACTCAAATGTCTGAAATTAAAAAGCCTGATCATGCAAGCGGTGGCGCGGATGTGGAATAATAGAAATGTAAAATGATACTTCTACTTTGGAGAACAGTTTGGCAGCTTCTTAAAAACTTAAATATATGGCTACCTTATGACACAACCATTCCACTCCTAGGTATTTACCCAAGAGAAATCATATTACATGCAAAGACATGTACAGGAATGTTCACAGCAGGTTTACTTGTGATAGCCAAAAATTTTAAGTGACCCAAATGTCCATCAACAGGTATATGGATAAACAGATGTGGTATATCCATACAGTGGAATATTAATCAGCAGTAAAAAAGAAATGAATTCTTGATAAACCCAACAACATGGATCAATCTCAAAATAAATATACTGATTGGAAAAAGCCAGACAAAAAAGAATGTATACTCTATGATTCCATCTATGTAAAATTCTACAAAATGCAAAGTAATTTACTGTGATAAAAAGCACGCCAGTGGTTGCCTGGACAGGAGGGTGAGGAGGGTGGGAATATAAAGGGAGACGGAGGAAGTTCAGAGGGTGATGGATGTGCTCACTGTTTAGATTGTAGCGATGCTTTCAATTGCATACTGGTATCAGAACTCATCAAGTTGTATAATTTAAACATGTCCAGTTTATGATATAGCAAGTATAGCTCAGTAAAGCTTTTGTTTTTTAAGTTAATGTTCACTACAAGGAAAGACAAATAGCTACTTATAAGCTGGAGTTTGTTTACAAGGTGATGGGTCATCTCCAGATGCTCCCATAGTGAAGGGGGTTTGACACCCAGCTTCACTACTCACTGTCACCTTGGGCAAGCTTAGTAAGCGCACAAGCTGTGATTTCGCGATAGAGGAGATGGTGACCCTCCACGGCAGCATTGCTGTGGTCTTTGAAGGAGTTATGTACATCCAGCTCTTGGCACGGAGTCCGGTATTTAGTGGACACCCCAGATAGACATCTATAATGGTAGCATTCATTGTCACTTTCAGGTTTGTAGGGTACTTCGATAATCCACACCACCTGCAAATGGATGAAATTTCTGTGAATCAACCTGAGTGAAAACCGAAATTGCATTGTACTTCCTTGGGGCGCAGACAGGAGTGCTTCCAAAGTACTCTAAAACAGTTTGTTCTTTTCGGTTGGTTAAGCATGCTTTAATTTCACAGAAACCAGTTCTGTTCGGCAAACATTCTTTGAGGATTGGAAGGACTTCCCAAAGGAAGTGACTGATCGTGAATTCTTCGATAACAGGGACAGCCCTAATCCAACACTGTCATAGAGATGAAAATTGGAGCTGGGGAAGGAAGGCGTCTTGTCCAAGGTTACAAAGTGGTGAGGTCAGGGGCGAACCAGGCCTCCTGGGCTCCAGTTCACACGCCTGCCCACGCACCACCGGGCTGCTCGCTCTAAACCAGACTGGTTTTCTCACATAGAACAGTGGCAAGGTCAGCTGAGGCTGTGTGCAAATTATCAGAATTAATAGATTCTGAATGAATGAGGTTTTCTGCCCAAGTTTTAGGTTCAAGGAGCTCAGGAGGCACCCGGCCAAGGTTTTGGCATTCTTTACCCATGATCCAAGCAGGGCTGCTTGGTTGGATTTCATCTCTCTTCTCAGCCCCTCTATTTATGCTGTATGTTTCAGATCCATTTATATAAGATAGCTTTGGGAATGACTGTTTTAAAAAAATTGAAAAGCAAGTTGTGTTTTTATTGCTTTGACCATAACATGTAGAGCTGAAAGAGTTACATCTGTTTCCAGTAGCCAGCAGCTCTGGAGGCCTAAATTCTTGGAGGCCTAATTCCAAAAGATTGACGCAGAAGAACCTTTAATCCGAGGGTAGATACCACTCCATGCATTCGAGTCTTAGCATCTTTTACTTGTGAGCATAGTCGATAATAAGGAACATTGAGACAGCATCTTTATGGCCATTCTTTCTCCTGGTCCTTGGACCAATGGCCCTGTGGGATTGGGAGGCAGGATGGTTATAGTCTCCAGTGACAGTCAGGAAGGTGAGACTCAGATTAGTTCAGTGGCTTCTCAAGATCACCGGCTACTGTGCAGCCGGTGAATCCAGGTCCTCCAATGCCGAGTCACAGCTCTTTTCACTGTTCCGGGCCAGCTATTCTGGGATTTCTCTTAGGGCTTTGGGCTTGACGGAAGTGTCTTCCAGGGCCCGTGCGCATGTGTGTGTACACGTGTGTGTGAGTGGAGTGGCAGGGGCAGCGCTCAGGGACTTGTTTCCCTTTAAGGGCAAAGTCAAGTTGAATTTTGAAATGCAGAGATAAATTATGCATATCTTGTGTTTGTGTATCTCTCTTTTTTTTTATTTCAGTCCTCAGTATAGGGAACATGAATAAGCTCTATGCAGAGCCACAAGGAATTGATCTTTCTTTTTCTTGAAATATCTGCCATATATGCTTTAGCCACATGTGTGTGTGCATATGTGTAGATATATATTTTTCTCCATTTTTTGCAGACCTGATTCTTTCTTTTGTACATCCTTCAGCTATGCCTCTTCTAAAAGCAAGGACATTTCTTTTATATAACCATAATGTGACATTTATACCTATGAAAAGCAATAATAATTTACAATTATCATCTAACTTCTAGTCCATTTTCAGGTTGCCCCAATTGTCTAAAATATGTCTTCATGGCTTTTTTTTTCCTCTTAAATGAGGATCCAAACAAAATTTATGCATTGCATTTTGTTGATATGTTGAACCAACATTCCTAATAAGCAGTTTTCATGAGCTAGAATCATCTCCAGATTAGAGCGAAACGGCCCTCTCCAGCTGAGGCAGCTGTTAGGGGCTGGCCGTGGAGGTCTCCTGGGAACATGGTGCTTTCCTGCTGATGTCCGCTGACCAATCAGTAGCAGGAGCTGGAATCCCTGTGCCAGGCCGGCAAAGGCAGAGCCACCTAGATTCTTGCCGGAAAGGCTGTGGATCCAAGGAGCGGAAACCAGACTGTCCCGCAGCTCACCGCCGGTTACGTAGGAAGCAGGAGTTGCCAAAGGATTGTGAGCAGCCTGGAGTGTGAGCCTGAGGACACCCTGGGAACTGGGGACAACTGCCAGGTTTGGGAATCTTATGTGATGAAATAGGAGTAGATTTGGAACACAAGGGGCCCGGAATGTTCTGTTTTATTCTGACTTTTTATTTTGAATTTTTTTTTTTTTTTTTTTGAGACAGGGTCTAGTTCTGTCACCCAGCCTGGAGTACAAATGGCCTGATCATAGCTCACTGTAGCCTCGAACTCCTGGGCTCAAGCAATCTTTCTGCCTCCCAAGTAACTGAGACTACAAATGCATGCCACCACGCCTGGCTAATTTTTTCACTTTTTATCGAGACAGGGTCTCACTCTGTTACCCAGGCAGGTCTCAAACTCCTGGCCTCAAGTGATCCTCCTGTCTCTGCCTCCCAAAGTGCTGGGATTACAGACATGAGCCACCACACCTGGCCTACCCTGACTTCTTTTTCTGCTTCTCATTTCCATTTTTTGATTATAGCCCTTTGAGAATCAACATGCCTTTGTGGAGATATAGAGATGTTTTTTATTTGCTATAGCCTGATGTGATGGCCCTTAATTATTATGACATCATTAAGACATGCTACAACTCATGTTCCACCAAGGTGCCCACCACTGATGCCTCTGGCTCCCGCGCTTGCTTTTGTCACGTAGTGACCCTTACCCATTTCTGCCTTCCTTTTTGGACCTAATGTTGTCTAGTTGCGTTCTTAGTGCTGACACAGTGCCTGGCTGTGGTGCAGAGAAGATGCTCTTGAACAGATCACAATGACCCAGAATCATAAGTGATCAGGCAGAAGGTTATGGGAGCTAGTAGGAGAAGAATGAATAAATGAATGAGTGGATGCATGCATGCAAACATGGTAATTAGGTATGTTTTCCACGACGTTAGTACTAGGAAGCAATTGGGAGATGTGATGCGTATTTATTTGGTGAATCTTTATTCAAGGACATATGGGTAGTAAGTAGTTGAAACTGGGAATTGATCCCAGATAATTTGGCTCTGGAGTCCACTCTCAGCCATCTCACTCTGTGTTGGGTGATTCCAAGGTCAGGGAATTCCCTCTAGTAACTGGCAGACCCCAAGTGGACTCCAGGGCCAGGGCTAAGGATGTACTCACAGAGTGGACAGCCTGTCACCCGGCTGGGCCACCTTGAGGGAGCCAGATATCTGCCATCCCTAGGGCCTGGCATCTCACACCGTGTTGGCGATCCTTACGTGGCAGGCTTTCAGGGATGTGGACACATTCTGACACTAATCTTGGGCTTTACCGACCAGTTCCATTGCTGACAGAGCTGGGAAGGCTGTGTCCTCTTGGGGTGTTCAGGAGGCCTCCTGGGCTGTCATGGTGACTGTGTCCAGTCCACCTGTCCCTCTGCATAACTGGGCCTGGCCACCAGTACCTCCTCCCTAGCAGCAAGGCTGAGCCGGTGGAGTTCTGTTGCATTGTGGCCAAGCAACACATCAGCGCTTCGCTGGGCTCTTCTGCAGAGTTGAGGTTGGGGGCATTGGCTCCCACTGTCATGGAGTTCCCTTTTGAAGATGAACACTTCGTTGGTGTTTAGTAGTGCTGTTCAGTGGTTGGAATTGCTGCCCAGTTCTCGTCTTCACACACTGACAGGGCTGAAATAGGACAGTCAGAGGAGGAGCCTTCCAGAGTTTCCAACTGAACATGTCATCAACTTCCGTGGAGGATTTGATCACTTCCATTGAACACATCTTTCCTGAGCTTTCACTATGCCTGGAGATGAGATGGAGAAGAAACCAAAAAACGGAAAACCTCAGGGAGCTTGCAGTCTAGTGGATGCTTTTCTTTCCAGGCTTTGGTGAAAAACTGGGAGGAAGGGTGCTATAGGAGAGCACCAGGAAGACACCAAAAAGGACAAGGGAGGAGAGAGGAGGCAGTAAGTAACTTATGTGCAGGGTGATTGCAGGAAGCCTGAGGAGGGAGTAGGGAAGAGTGACAAGAAGGAGAGCAAAGCTAATGGGAGTAATTAATGGTGAGGTCACCACTGTGGGCAACTAGAGCCCAGTCCTGCTGGGACCCTCTGAGAGACACTGAAGCAATTGCAGACAATTGTTCCATCAGGGGCCCAAGAAAGCTGGGGGTATTTATGTAGTAGCTCATGCTTCTCATTTCTTATTGATTGCTTCTGAGGATGTTAACTCCCAGGCACGTCCACCCTGTCCCATGCATGGCTGTCCACTGTGCCAGAGAGTCCCCAGACAGAGCAATACAAGTGCCTGTGTTGAGGCGGGCAGCCTCTATGGCACGGAAACTGTCGCAGGGCTGCAGATGGGCTGAGGGGATCTGAGGCGTCTGCTGCAGATGGTGTGTCAGGCTGGCAGCACCCGAGCTGAGATGCGGATGAAAGGGGTGGCTGTGGAGCAGCCCGATGGTTCCTGGGGGCTGCGCTCCCACCTTCGTGGGGAGGGAAAGCTCTGCTTCCTCTGCTCCACCTCGATCCCCCTTAACTGGGCCACACAAACACGGCTTACTCTCCTTTTACCGAGAACTTATGAATAGCCTTAGCAATATACCCCTCATCAGATGATTTAAGTCCTGCTCTAGCATACCAGAGTCTACCTTTGAATGCTTCAAATTCTCCCAGACAGCCCTAAAATGTGCCCAAGTGCCCCACCACACTGCCACACAGCTCTGTGTAGCCCCAGTGCCAGTGTCTGGAGGAGGAGCTCCAGAACTCACAACACAATTTGTCTCTGTGGCTTATTAAAACAAACAACAATATACACATACACGCACTATATCCCCAACAGACAACACTTAATAAATCGACAAAAGAAGACCAAAAAGAGTACTTAATACTTTGCATTTATTCCATTCAATAGTAAAGTGTTTTAAAAAGCCCAGGCAATCATTTTGTTATTTGATGACTATTAATTCTGCTATGGGCTTCCAGTGAGCCCAGATCCCATCAAGCACCTCTAGTTTTGCCTGAAAGTCCTTCTGCACCACGGGTTGGGTGCTGGGAAGAGCAACCCTCTCAACCCACCGGTATTTGGCTTTGATGGATTTCCACCATGTATGATTTCCTTTTTTATCAGCCACCGTTTTCTAATATCTTTATGCACAGAGAGGACAAACATAATTATTTGGGTTGAGATATCATCATCCCCCAAAGTATAGCGTTATGCTTTTCTGCCTCCAATAAAGCAAGCAGTGGAAAAGTTACTGCGCACTCTCCTTTGGGGATCATTTATCCATAATATTAACAGAGCCAATTTGTTGAGTCTCTACTATGTGCCACGTATTTGGGAAATTATCACAGAGATTGCATAATCTCATTTAATGTGATTCTCACAATGATTTTTTTCTGATAGTGATATTCTTCTTTATAGATGAGGAGCTCGCCCTCTGTGACTTGCCCAGGATCACACATAAAGCAATGGAAAAATCAAGGTTCTGACCCAAGTCTGTGTAGTTCTAAAGCCCGTTAGCCCATAACCTGGCGTTTCTCAAAATGTGGTCTCCAGACCAGCGGCATCAGCCTCACCTGGGAGCTTGTGAGAAATGCAGATCCCCACTTTCCACCAGAGACTTACAGAACAAGAGCTGTGGGGTGAGGCCCGGCAGTCTGTCGGAACCAGTCCTCCGTGATTCTGATGCACAGCAAAGTTTGCGAGACGCCACCACCACCCGTTTGTTAACTGCTGATAAGGGTAAACTAGTCGTTAAACTTTGAAGGCGTTTTAAAATTTCTCCTCCTCTTTGTGAATATGATCAAAGTAATGAAAATTTCAGCAAATTTATTTTTCCTCTAGTAAATATGCCTTTCACATTTTGGAAGGTTTTAATGTTCAGTCAGCTGGATTTCTATCTAGGTCTCACCACTTACTAGCTGTGTGATCTTGAAAAAGTTGCTTACCCTCTCTAAGCCTCAATTCCAAGACTGGGTGTGGCAGATGATTGGGATTCTTGTAAGGGCAAAGTGAGTTAGTTAGTATCTGCAAAAATGTGTAGCATAGTGCCAAGTATATTATAAGTTCCAATAAATATTAGCTGTTAATTATTTTATGATTGGTTTGCTTGTTAGCTATTATTAGTAACAGTTCCTACACAGTTTAATGCTTTTAAAATTGTATCTTTCATTAAGATATTCAGCATCAGTTTTATAAAACAGTTTCCTGTAACTGATCTGAGTGATATTTTTAAATTCTGCAATTCTTATGTTTGAATTCTAGCAGTAATTGTCTCAGAGTAATTGTCTGGAAGATACCGTCAACATTCCCATAAAAGATCATTTATGGAAATCTTACACATAGTAGGTGCTCATACATGTTTGTGAAGCAACGAATTGAATGAGTGATCAATCCACGAAGGCCACTTCTAGTCCAAACATTGCCCCACATAGACCATCAGTTGGGCGTTGGGGACGGGAAGCTGTCTCTTGTCCTGTATTTATAGGCCCAGCACACAGCGTAGGGTCTGGCACAGAAGTAGGTGGTCAATACTTACTTGTTGATTGAATTTTTTTGCGTTTTTTTTTTTGGTGTTGTTTTTACAGAATGCTTTTTTCTTTAATCTCTTCTATCATAACATGCTCTGAGAAATGGCAAGGAAAGATCAAAGTATATTTCTCTCTCTCTGTACTCCGCTACCCAACACTTTTAAAAAATGAAGTTTTCAAAGAGCCATCAAATAAGACTTAGAAGCCAGGAGACCTAGATTCTTGGTTCTGCCTTGCTGCCAGGCTTGGGTGTAACAAAGGGTTGTCACTTAACTCTTGGGCTCCTTTGTTCATGTGTAAGTGGAGAAGGCTGGACCAGATCAGTGTTTTCCACCAGAGGGGCCCCAAATGGTTGTGTGTGTTACCTAAGCACGGTGTTAAGTAACACTGAGTCATGCAGTGAGAAAGTCTTATTTCAATTGCTTTTCCATCTTTGTGATTTAGTCGAGGAGAGAGCCTGATTTTGGCGCTGGTCGGTATTTAATACCTCTGTGACGCTCGTTTTCCTGTTTAACAGAGATCTGCTTCTGAATGAGGATGTAGCGGTGTTCATCTTTTGTTTTCATCGTATTCATTTTTTTAGACTTCTGTCCATGAAAATGTTGTGTTTTTTTCGCTTACCATAATGAGATACATTTTCCTTTTTTATTAATATTATTAATAAATTGATTCAAGAAGCCAAAAGTCAGCCGAATGTGAAGAAAAAATACTAGGTTAGTAATAGTGTAGGTAGACGGTGGGGGTGGCAGAAATCACAAAGACACAGCTCGAAATTGCCAGCAGGCCTCTGCTCTTTGGTCAAGACTGTGTGTCCGTGCAGTCAGGCCGGGAGGGGGGAAGGGAGTGGGAATGTCGGCCCTGGCACAGTGGGTAAGGCCAGAGCCACAGAGCCGCCCCTTCCAGTCCTGGAGATTTCTGGTCCTAGCTCTGGGGAGGGGCCAGATGCCTATATTTGTAGAAACCTCCATAAATGATGCTCTTGCCCAGCCAGGGTTCTAGATAAGGACATGAAGTTAAGTGCACAGCGAGAATCTATTAAAAAAATCCTAAAGAAATAACTATAAATTTAGAGAAAGTAGATGGACACAAATATTCGCCACAGCATTATTTATATACACAAATGATTGAAAAGCACCCACCTGCTCAACATTAAGGTAAGAGCTAGTCTGGCATCCCTGGGACAGAGTATTATATAGCTACTCAAAGCGATATGTATGGGGAAATGTATGGGGAATTGTCGAGATGTGGGGAAATGTTTGTGCACAATGTAAGGGGGAAACATATACAATTGCATCTATAGCTTTATTTCAACTGTGTAAAAGACACAAAAACAATTGGAAGTAAATATGTTAGAGTGTTAATGGTGGTTCTTTCTGGCTAAAGTGATTATGTATTTTTTAAAAATGCTTTTTTTATATTCTAAGACTTACCCCCCACAGTTTGGACCATTGACTATGCTTTCCCTCCCCTGCCAAATCATAGGCCTCAGTCAGACCTAATTGCAATCCTGTCATTGCTGACATGGACCCAAGTGCTTCACCTTGTGCTCCTCAGCTTCCTCACCTGAGAAATGGGGAGAGTTCCTTTCTCATGGGTTGCCGTGCACACTGAATGGGATGACGCATTCGAGGCACTTACTGGGTGCCTGGCTCGTAGCAGTTTCTCCGTAAATAGCACCTGCCATTATTTAAGAGTAGGTGTAAGACTAATGTTATCATTGTCATTGTTTTTCTTATTATTACTGTTGTTGAATTTGGAAGGTGTAAGAAGTTACTAAACCCATGAGTCAGGATGTGAAAATGTCATTCTGAAGTTTCCCCTCTGCCCATGGTACACAGATACGCACAGTGACACAAGTAGATGAACAGATGTGCACACGCACACACCCGACTCCGGCGCTGGGCACTCCCTGTGCTAAGAGTTTCCACATCCACAGGTTTGGAAACTAGAGGACTAGTTCATCTAACAAACCCTTCCAGAGGCATCTTTTGTCAGATTCTGTGCTTAGCACATGCAGCATTCTTTTTCTCTCCCTTTTTAAAAATTTGAGACACAATTCACAGAACGTAAAATTACCCACTGTGTAATCTAAAGTGTGCAGTTCAGTAGCATTTAGGACATTCACATTGTGCAGCCATTGCCTCTATCTAGTTCCCAGACATTTTCATCACCTCAGAAGGAAACTCTGTGCCCGTTCAGAAATCACTCCCATGCTCCCCTCCCCCAGCCCCTGGCAACTGCCAGTCTACTTTCTGTCTCTGCAACTGTACTTTTAATTTTTACTGGAACCTCCTGTAAAATTTGACCTTGTGTTTTCTCGGTTGGTGTTCCCTGGGCTTTCCCCTTTGCCAGCAGGTCAGAGGTCCTGCAAAATGAACGAATGAACCCAGTCCCCGCTTACGTGGTTGGAAGTCTTTGGTTCTCTGCAGTTGAAACCAATATGTCTCAGTGAATTCATTTAAAATGCAGATATTTTTTCTTACGGAGGATTTGGGGCTATTTGGGGTTTCATCATCATGTCAGGTGATCCAACTTTGCCAGCTGAGGGCCCCTGTGGGAGGCTTGGCCCTCAGGACAGCAGCTTTGCTGAAGGTCGGGGTCCTTCTGAGCCCTGTTGGTGCCCAGCTGGGAGGTTGACCTGGAGCACACCCTACTCTCAAGCTGGTGAGGCATTTCCTTGGGACTGCTGTGCTGTCCAGAACCTGGGTTCAAATCCTGGCACTGCCATTCTCTAGGAACTGACCTTGGTCAAGCTAAACTCTCTGAGCCTGTTTCTGCAGCTCTGAGTGGGTGATCATTGTATTTCGGAGAGTATTTAATGAGTTTAGGCTGGTGAGAGGTCCCCAGGGATTTATTACCCTCATACTTTTGCTTTGCTTCCTTAGAAGAATATCCAAGAATCTAGAACCAGATGACCTGGGTTTAAAGCTTAGTCCTGCTACTTACCCATCGAGGACCGGTGGGAAACAATGGCAAAGAAGGCTGTCAAGTTGGGCAGACTCACTTCGAACCAGCTTCTTCCACTTAAAGCCCTGTGACCCCAGCAAGGTACTTGACCTCTCCCAACTTCCCCGTCTGCTAGATAGGAGAGTTGTTGTAAGGATGAGATGAGATCGTGAGCATGAAGTGCTGAATGCTTGTCCGGTGCCTGTGATGCTGCCTCGAATGTCTTCGCAGGCCAGGCTGGTATTGACTTGTAGAGTGGGTAGTGGGTGTGGAAGACAGCTGGGGAGGGGGAGCGTGTGTGGCCGGGCGGCTGCCTCCTGGGCACTGGCAACTACATGACAGTGGAACAGCATTGCAATCCAGTTTTATTTTTCTAGTTGTAACTCAACTGGAAACAACATTAGTTGGGGTTGGGCAGTGGAGCTCAAATTTAACTAGTGAGCTGCTCCCTTTTGGTGCCTTCATCAGGGTAAGCCTCAGTTTCTTCATCTGCACAATGGAGGTATCAGTGCCTTCTCAGACCACTTCACAGAGTTGCTGTGAAGAAAAAATGAGATAAAAATGTACTTGCAAGCATGCTGCAAACTGTAAAGTGCTGTGTAAATGTAACTGATTATTATTTCATGTAAAAGACATTGTTTTGTTGGTATGTTATCGAAAACAGTGCCAGTCCTCCTATTTAGTCAAGGTGACAACCTTTCGTGTCATAATGTGCATGGGGGAATGGTTAGGAGGACTTTTGTTTTATCCGAGTGGTCTGACTGGAAAAGATGGAGAATTCCTTTAATAACTGGTCATATCTTTTGAGTCTGTTGACAGCATGTCAGGTGGAACTCAAAGTTGCCTTCGTGAGTACAGATAGATGGCATCTATTAGTTGCTTCTTGTCATCATGACCTGCCAGAGTGAAAATCAAATGTGCCTACAAATATTTCAATATCTATGCTGTGTGAAGGTTTAATATTCATTTGGAGCAGTGAGTGGAGAGAGTGAGAGAATGAAAAATCTACATCCTTTACTTTGGGCTAGGAAATTGCTCAGTTCAACAAGAATTCTTCGAGAACCTACTATGAGCTAGTGAGTAAACCAGGGTCTACCAAAGAAAGATGCCAGATGTTCATGTTTGCATACTCTTTCAGAAGCCAGGGAGAGTGCAAGGTCAGGATTCCTTGCTCATTCCTGTGGGGAATTGGTGAAATCTTCCCAGAGGCTGGGAAGATGAGAGTAGGCAAGTGGCAGCCACGCAGAGAAGAGGTCTTTGCAGTGAAGTGGGGTGGGGTCGTGGGTCAGACTGCAGAGACACACTCCTGCCTGTTAGGATGTGAGTGTGTGCTTGAACTAGCAGGTGCGACCGAGAGACAGGAGTCAGTAGCTTAGAGACTTAAAAAACAAAATGTTTTGAACAATTGGATATAAAAACATAGAGAAGAAAATGACTCTTAGCAAGTGTGTTTTTGTCCACCAAGGCAAAAAAATATGTATAAGCATATTGTTACAGCTGTGAAGGGGTGAGCTCTACTAAAGGGATGGATGATAAGTGAAAATATATTGTATATTTTGTCAGATTGAGAGTATGTTGATAATATGTCACTGACATTCGATGTTTGAATATGCTATTGTTATTTTTCTTTATATCAATGTAAAAATACGATGTTTCGCAAGTTCACTGGTGACTTCATTCCCCTAACCCTATTTTTTCCCCAGTAAGGTCCTAAATTCCTCGAGCCTGACTTCTCCTGCCCCAGGGGTTTTCAGAAACCTCACCCCCATGGTTGGCGAGGCACTGCTGTGTGTGAAGTGGTAACTGCCCTCAAGGAGCTTACAATCTAGCTGGGGGTAGATGACTTGCACATGAACACAACTAGACTGTGAGCTTCTAGAGGGCAGGGACCTTACCCTAGTCATCTCTCTTCTCACCCTGCACGCCCTCCCTGAGGGATCTCATCCACCCCCATGGCGCCAGCTACCACCGGTGTGCTGAGGACCCTCTAGGCCTGAACTGCCTCCTGAGTGCCACGTCCAGCTCTCCAGCCGTCTCCAGCGTTCCTCCCTGGGTGGGGTGCTCCTCAGGCCTGCTGACTTCTTCGCCTGCTCGCTGAAACCCAGCCGGTCATCTCTGCTCTAGGCCAGCCCTGGCTTCTGGGCTTGGTCCCCCAAATCAGAGATCCAGGGGTCACTCTTTTGGACTGAGCTTGATGGAAAAATGCTTGTGTTTCAATATTAAGTGAACAGGGGAGCTTATCAAATGCATAGACGTAATGAGCTTATTTATGTTCAATGCATGGGCAGTAAGATAGAGAGATGCTCTGGAATGTAATAGTGGTTGCCTCTAGTGGTCAGATAATGGTTGATGTTCTCTTTTTCTGACACTACTGTGCTTTCCACTCTCCTGCAATAAATATGCTTCACTTTGATAACCAGCAACAGTGTCTAATAAAAATGGTTATAAGTTAAGTATCACCTTCTCTGGGATGTAGCCCATGCTTACCCTGCTAGGGGACACGTTGCACCATGTTGTTTTATAAGTCTGCTCCCTCATTAGACTGTGAGCTCCTAGGGGGCAGGAACCGTGACTTATCTATCTCGTCTTCCCAGTGCCTAGCACAAGGCCTACACAGGTAACCGCTCAATACATGTTTGTTCTTTAAAACGGAGAGAGAGAAAGGAGGAGGCAGGAAAGCAAAATGGCAAGCACACTAGGATTTTCAAATTTTATACCTCCAAGGATCCCTTTTGTTATTTCCTGTCCCCAAGACCCTTTAATTTTTTCATATCTATCGAACTACTGATTTTTAAATCAATGGTTTAATTTTTTCTTATTTTTAGTAGTCAAAGACCTTATAAGTACCAACCAGAGCTCCTGTGGGGCCAAGTGTGGCATATGTTCGCTGCTGTCCCAAGTCTGACTTGGGCAGAGTGCCCCCTGCCTGACACTCAGGACACAACACTCAGGACTGTCTGCAGCCCTTGTCTGGAGCCGAGTGTACATTGTGAAGCAGCTTTGTAAGTGGGACAATGGCAAAGTGTAATGCCATGCGAGGAGGGGGGCAAGGGAACAGGTATCACAGGAGAAAAATGGCAATAGCAAACCAATGATGTGTTTACTCTGTGCCAGGCACTGTGCTAAGCATCAGCATGCACTGTCCCCTCAGCCCTTGCAACAGCTCTGTGAGGCAGGTACTATTATTATCCCCATTTTGTAGATGAGGAAACTGAGGCTTAAAGATGCACTAGTGGGGAAACTAGAATTTGCACCGTGGTCCGCCGATTGCAGAGCTGGCGCCCGGCACTGCATTCCTCTTCTGAAGTTACGGGAGGAGCGCTGGGAGGAGCGGGCGGGAACAGTGTCTGCAGTTTCAGAGCCTTGTTTGGTCAGGTGCCAGCGGAGTGGAGCTTAGCCTGGAGGCACAGAGACCTTCACGAGGTCTGCACCACTCCTGACGTTGTAGACAATTTGTTCCATGCATGTGCAGTTCCCTGGGAAATTCTTCAAAGGAGTCTGTGTGGTTAAAAGAAACTTGGTTAAGGAGGCAGACCATGGGCTGAAGAAGAGGGCAGTGACTAGATTCTGGCTCCGTGATGGGAATTTAACCACTGAGTGTCGCCCAGCAAAGAGGGATATGCTCGTGTTGATAAAGTGTCTCCCTCACAGGGGGTACCAGGGGAAGTGATCCTGGAGAGTGTGTGTGTGTGTGTGTGTGTGTGTGTGTGTGTGTGTGTGTGTATGTGGTGTACCCCAGGTATTTAGAATCAGCTGATTACCAAATCAATCAACAAATATTTATTCTAGCAGAGACCTGATAGCTCTCTAGTTTGTCAGGGTTGTTTAAAGAAGGATTTCTGCCTTGGGTGGGAGTTTGGGCTAATGAGATAATCATAATTACCATTTATTGAGTGCTGGTTGCGTGCCAGGAAACTCTGCCGGGCACTTTATAAACGTGATTCCACTTAATCCTCATGACAGCCCCAACAAGGAAGGTTTTATAACCCACTCTTTGCAGAGAAGAGAACTCAGAGGGTTTGAAAGTCTTGCCTAAGGTCACAGTAACTCAATCTATGTGACCAGAGGTGCCAAATTGGACTCTAGATCTGTTTCCAAAACTCCACATTTTCCCCTCTGTCCTCCTCTCCTTCTTGATGTGCAGTGTGTGTGTTTCCACCAGAAGTAAGACCCATCAAATCACCAAATTGATAAACAAACGTATTGAAGCAAAGACTTGCCAGCTCATTGGCCAGGCGGTTTTATAAGGGAGTCTCAGCACGTAGAACAAGATCACCTCTGCATTCCTTTCTAACTTTAAGACCCTCAAATTTCCAAGAATCAAAGTTTCTTATTGCTCTGACAAAGCAGAAAATATTGCCCTCACACCCCCGGTCCTTTTTCCTTGGCGGGGGTAGCAGGGGCCACAATTTTTCTCTGCAACCTAACAGATGAGGCCTTGTCTGCCAGTGTTTCAAGAGAGAAGAAAATAAGCATGTAAATGTGGGAAACAACTACTCATTTCAGCCGGCTCTTTCCCCAGAGAAGAATATGGAACCGGTAGATTTCTGCTCACTAAAGCAGTTGGAACTCATATTGTGTGCCCGGTGGATTGCTTTGCCTTCAGGAAATTGCTAGCAAATCAGAGTGAGAAATGGCAAAAGCAATGCTGGGAATCATTCGAGTCGGAGAGATTTGGGGTGTTTTCATGCTTTTGCCCGTGAAGTCATGCAAGACAGTTGCGGCGACACCCCGCTGCTGAGTAAATCCTGTCCCTTCCCGATGAAGGATGGGTGCCAGGCTCGCTGGGCCCAGGAGACCCCGAGAGGCCGACTCTCCCATGCTGAACCTCCACGCTTCCCCCCGCATGTGATCCTGCTCAGGCTTCGGGGCCTTTGCCATGCCGTTGCCTCTACTCAGAATGCCTCTCTGTGTCTACTTGGCCAAATCCTACTTATTCTTCAAGACTCAGTCCAGGTATCCCCTCACTGGCTGGCAGCCCCTGCCCATCTGTCCAGGGTCCACTCTGCCAGCCTCTCCTTGGGCCCCCAGCGTGTCTCATCTGTCCTCCTTCTCAGTTCTAGAACTTAACACACTGTGGTCTGAATTTTTTTTTCTGCATCTGCCTGGCTGTCTTCTATTAAAGAACCAGGTACTCGAAACATGTTTATTGAATACAGTTGAAGAAATCCTGCAATCAGCCTCGAGTATGCTCTCCTTAAGGTTAGGCTGTACTGGGTCCACACTGTTTATGTCCACACCATAACCCAGGTCAGAATGAAAATAAACCCTCACGTTTGTGCAGCAGTTTATGGTTTTACAAGTGCGTTTACACCGCGCTCCCCACTCGCTGCCCTTCCAGCCCTGTCAGAGAGCAGGAGTAACTGCTGTCCGTGTCCCCGCGATGTGGATGGATGGGAAGACCAAAGCATAGGGAGGTTCAGTGATCTGACCAGGGTCATGCAGTTTGTAAGTGGCAGTGGCAGCCTGAAGTCCAGCTCTCTCTCAGGACACCGAGAGGTGAGGCTGGATGAACACTGCTGACCCTCAAAAGCCCCGAACCTAACTCTCGGCCAGGTGAGATGCCCCCCCCCCACCAATTGTCCGCTGCTTCTGAAGGTTCACAGGTAAATCAAACCTGTGCATATTGAATCCAATCTTGAACCCATGGGGGGTGTCCCAGGCCAGAGGACACATGTGGTGGGGTGCTCGAAAGCACAGGAAAGAGAGAGAAGCCTTGGGCCACATTCCAGATTTTCTGCCTTCTGTCTGCATTGGACTCCTTATAATTTTTTTTGTATAAGTAGGGATAAATAGAAATAAACACACATTATATAATATAAGTTCATTAATCTTAAAAGTAATCTCTCTGAGTCCTAATTTTTTTCACTGAAAATGATAATAATACCTTCTATGCTGGGCTGTCATGAGAGTTTAATGAGAAACCCCATATACATGGGACTTGCATGGGCGTAGAGTCAGCGTTTTTAAATGCTAGACTGTTTTCCTTCTAACTCTCCACCATGCACCCTCCAGTTGACAGTATCTGCAGATTGGTTTGAGATTACGTGCAAGCCCCTGAAAAAGGAAGAGGGAAGAAAGGTCAAACTTCCCCACGTTCTGACCCCCAGACCTGAATGGCCTTCAAAACACCCCGGCCATTTGCACTCTGCTTACTCTTAAGCTATATCTAGTTACTGGATGTCTTTCCTTACTGACCGTGAGTGGCACCTACCTCTGGCCCAGAAAGGCATTATTCAGATGCCCCAAATTTGAGGATAGCAGGTTAACTCAGGAAACGGTGTCTAGGGGAAAAAGAGGAGCAGCACATCTGTTCCCCGCCCCTTCCCCAGGACACTGTAGCACAGGGGTAGAGTGGCAGGCTTTGGGTCACTCAGAACTGGGTTAGAACCCTGATTCTGCCTCTTGCTGGCTTTCTGGCCTTATTCAGGTTACTCAGCCCCCTGGGCTTTGGTTTCCTCTTTCGTAAAATAGGGATATTAATAACAATCAAACCTACACCCTAGGGCTATTTTGAGGATGAAATAAAATCCTATATAAAAATCAATGAGCACACTGCCTGGTACACAGTGGGCTGCTGTGAATTTTACATCCCCACCGTGACTAGCCAGGATGGCCTGTGCCTTCTCAGCACCTGCTTTATTCTGAATCTCAGCCCTTTGAGGACCCTTCTCTGACACCTCAAGCCAGAGCCTGTGACTCCCTTTGCCGAGGCCCAGAGGTCTGCCATCTGAACCCTCAAGTCCCCGCTCAAACTCTTGTGTCCTTGACTAGGTTCTGAAGCCCCTTGGCACAGTGCTCAGGAAAAGCTCATTGAAAGAAGAAATGAAAGGCAGAGTCCTTCATCAAGGACAATGGCCCAGGCTCCCTTACCCATGGCCCTGGCAGACCCAGAAAGCAGCTTTCCTCTGAGTCTCCCTTTTTTGGCTTTGGTGACTCATAAAGTTACTCAAGCTGCTTTCTCCTCTCTGCCCTGGAGAGATTAAAGGGCCCTGTGGGGTATGAGCCAGAGAGGAGAGGGCTTGGGAGCCCACCTGCCTGAAGGTTAGCACATTGACTGCCACACTAGAAAAAAAAAAAAGATTTTTCCCTGGAGCCATGGTGTTTTATTACAAAAATAGAATAAAAACTTTAAACACAAAACAATCCTTTCTAATTTAATGAAAATTTTGTCATTTTTTTTTTATTGTTTTCTGTGCATGAATTATATGCAACTTGAAAAATAGTTCACGCTGCTCAAGGTAAAGAAACGTGAGTTACGTGTGCTTCCCGAGGCTGCAGGCTCAAAACTACCATGAGTTAAATACAACTCACATGGCAATTAATGTGTTTGAGGAGGGAACCACGTGTGTGCAAAGGGCCAGGAAGTAGACAGAAGAAGGGGAGGCAGACACTCGGGCTATTGTCCCCAGCCCTTCCCCTGCCTGCCTCCCAATTAGAGCTGCAATTTGGCAGCCATTTCCTCACCCCGGGGTGGAAGGGCCCCCACAACGGTGTGCACAGCTGGGCCGCTTTGGGAGCCAGGAAGGCAGAGGTGACGAGGCCATTCAGGTCTGGGGATCACCGGGCTCCCGTTAAGGATGGTCCCCTTGTCTCCATTTTAAGGAAGCGCTGGCTCTAAGTGGCCTAATACTTGATAAGTTTTGTGTGACCTTTTTTTTTCTTCATTTTTCTTGGGCTCATAATAACGAAGCAATCAGCAAACCAACCTACAGATACTCCTCGAACAAGAACTAGATGTAAGGCGTGATACAAAGAACTGTGAGAGGCAGGGAACTAGGATGGGGTAAGACACAAAGGAAAAGATGCCTAATTGGACCTTACAGTTGGGGAGAGTATTCAGATTCATACAGCTGGGGAGGCTGGAATTCTAAGGAGGGATTAGGCTGTTCAAGAAAAGCTTACAGAAGGATCAGGATTTCATCCGAGTCTTAAAAATGTGTTGGCCATGGAGAAGTGGAGATGAAAGGAAAGCATATAGGCAGGGACACAGTCTGAACAAAGACACAGCCAAGAAAATAAATGCACGAGGGCCTGGTGTTTATTGCACCTGCTGAGTGCTGGACACTCGCTACACCTGTAATCCTCACACTGACCGTTAAGTAAGACTAATATTATTGCCTCCATTTTACAGATGAGCAAACTAAGGCCAAGGAGCTCTAACTAGCTCTTTAGCTGCTCAAGAGCAGGGACAAATATGTCTTACTAATCTCTGGACCCTGAGTACAGAGCCCCAGAATAGGCCTCTGATAAATATTCAATGACGTCGAAGGGAGTATAGTAGAGTCAGGATTCTAACTCAAGCTTCCCCAAGGCCTGTGTTGCCTGTCCATTTACTGGAGTGAATATAAAGTGCCTGTAAAAGAGGAGTAGGTGATAAATGTCCAGAAATTGATAGGGTAGTATTCTGAATGAAGCCCAAGGGGTTGGATCCTGATGCTGTAGCCCCTGGTAGTCATAGAAGGACCCTGAGCTACGTGATCTGATGCATGTGCCTTTTGGAACTGGTGTGAGTTTGTCCGCATGGAGCTGCTGATGGATTTAGCGGGGCATGTTTTAGCCTCTTGCTGCATTTCCTCAGAGCAGCCGGTGTGCCAGGCCCCCTCCAGGAACGTGATCCTGGTTGCAAGTTCTTGTTCAAAGTTTCCTCCGTCTAGACTGTGAACTCCATGCAGTCAAGAATGGAGTCTGCGTCGTTCGCCTCTGTATCCTCAATGCCTGGTCCTGGTGCATAGGAGGTGCTCAGTTATTATGGGATGTATCAGTTTGAGAAAATGGAGGTCAGTACCTGTAAGGCGCATTTCCAGAGGTGTCTTGTTGACAAGTCAGAATCGATGGAGCCCAGGGTTGGAAGGCAAATGGCTGACATAAGGAGATGGCAAAGAATGCAAGCATTTGGGGAGGAACTAACTGCTTTGTTCTCTGTGCTGCAACACTGTTGTCTGTTGAGTGCACTTTCTGTGTGGTGGCTTGGTTGGTGTATTAGCTTCCTTGGGCCGCCATTACAAAGTACCACAAATGGAATGGCTTGAAACAACAGAAATTTATTTCCACACAGTTC
Source organism: Avahi laniger (assembly GCA_963575035.1). Classification (NCBI taxonomy): domain Eukaryota; kingdom Metazoa; phylum Chordata; class Mammalia; order Primates; family Indriidae; genus Avahi; species Avahi laniger. Next base: position 16,157 of record CAUYSK010088421.1, on the reverse strand, counting down.
TGGCTGGAAATTCAGAATTAAGATGTCAGCAAGGTTGGCTCCTTCTCGAAGGCTCCAGGGGCAGAATCTGTTCCATGTCTTTCTCCTGGCTTTTGGTGGTTGTGACAATCCTTGGTGTTCCTTGGTTTGCAGCTGATAACCCCAGTTTCTGCCTCTGTCCTCACGTGGCAATCTGTGTCTTCACATGACATTCTCCCCCCTCTGTGTGTCTGTCCCTGTGTCTTCCCCTTGTCCCATAAGGACACCAATCATATTGCATGAAGGTTCTGCCCTACTCCAGTAGGACCTCACCTTAACTTACATCTTAATAATATCTGCAAAGGCCCTCTTTCCAAACAAGGTCACATTCACAGGTACCAGGGATTGGACTTTCCACGTGGCTTTTCGGGAACACAATTCAACCGCCAATAGTTATCATATATTAGTGTTAAACAAAATAATATTTCTGTGTGGTGTTTTACAGGCCATGAGACAGTAACTATCGCATTAAATTCTCCCAATAATCTAAGGATAGGTGGCACAATCAGCCCTATCACAGGGGCCGAAACTGAGGTTTGTAAAAAGCAATTTGCTCAAAATCATGCAGTGAGGAGGTGACAGAGGAGGAGGACCTGAACCTGGGACTTTGACCTCAAATCTGGCCCTTTCCCCCTGTGCCTCAACCTCTGGGAGCTGCGGGGGACAGGGGCAGGCTCGTCACCCTCCTCGCGTCCCCAGAGGGCCCAGGAGACCTGGCACTCGGCAAATGCTTGCTGGCTCGAAGTGCATTCAGGAGCTCACTCTTGCTCCGGGGAGAAGCTTAACAGGTCGCAAGCATTGAATGTTACTGAACGTGGCAGGCAGTGGAGGCCAAATTTCGGGAGAGCTAGGATTAGTGAGTCTGTGGACATTTCTGCAGGTGAGGCGCTGTGTTCACTCTGCCTCACCCCAAGTTGCGGGGAGCCAGGGTTTGATTCTCACTTCCTTGCTTTCGGAGAACAGGTCTGAGGCCTCTGCCAAGGCTTGTCCCCGTCTCTTGTCTGGCCTCTCCTGCAGCCTCACCCTTCCGTGAGGCCTCCTCTTACTCTGCTGCGTCCTCCAACCCGAGGCTGCCAGAGCCAGACAGCCGTCTGCACTTCACTCCCCTGGGCGAAGTCCAGACTGCCCCAGCGGGCCGCAGGCACTCTTATCCTCTGGCCCTGCCACCGTTTGGAACACACCCTCACCCTCGTGTCCAGCAGTAAGACTCAGCTCTTGTCCAGTTCCCATCGGCATGGTGGGCTCCCACCTCTGCTGCTTTGGGCACGCTCTCCTGACTCCTGTCTCCTCGGCCTGCCATTCTTGCGTACCCATCTCATTCGCCATTGTCAACAGGAAGGAGCTGCCCAGAGGGCTGGTGGAGTCCCATCAATTAAAGGCACCACAGTGGAAATAGCGGCTGTTTAGGATAAGGATGAGGATACTCTTACAGCCACTGACGCCTGATGGATGGCTTTGCTCATGTCCCATCTGGTCTTTAAAAGCATCTTGTTAATTTAGTGAGCAGATGAGGAAGTGCAGGCCCAGAGAGATACCTATCCAGGAACTTGCCCGGCCACCTGAGTTAGAACGCCATCTCCACCACTGCCGGTCACGTGCCATTGGGGAAATTTCTCCATCTCTGAGCCTCCTCTTCTTTAAAAGGGGGGTGACCTATCTATTCCACAAGGCGATTTTGAGGTCTATACCCGATAATCTCTGTGAATGTACTTACCTGGCATACAGGAAGCAGTCGGCTGACTGTAGCTGGATTTCAGAATGGATGGAGTAGGAAAAACCGTGAGAAAAAATGGCTATGTTTTTCTCAGGTCAGAATTCTTGAGGGTGAGGAAGAGGAAGGAAAGGAGAGCTATGGGGGTACTGTGGGGGGCTTCGGGGATGAAGCTAGGGCCTGATGCTGCACGGTATGTGGTGTCCAGGGTGGGGAGCCAAAATGGATTTCTCACTGAATTCTGAGTTGTCTCTCACTCCCAGACTGTATGTGTATCGCTGCGCCGCTTCTACATGCTGGAATGCTGGGAATGTCGTATTGCATTTTGGCTGAAGGGAGAAGAAAGAAAGAAGGAAAGGGCAGGATGGGTGATTCAAGCTGCCCAAGAATCAAAACATGTTTTATTAAGAAGGGCTGAAGTGCTCTACAGCATTGTACTTTATGAGTCTGGGAGGTGACATTCCAGGGGCTCTGTGGCTTGCCCCAAGTTGCACAGCAAGTGGACCACAGAAATCAGGACACCTGTGTCCCAGCTCAGGTTTACCCCTGCTGTGCCACAGGGGTGCGGGCAAGAAGAGCAGGGCCCAGCCAGACAACTTTGGGAAGCAGGGACCCTCGGTTGACTGCCTATTTCCTATTTCCTTACCCCAAATCATTGTGATCCAGGACCACTTAGAGGAACATCACATGGGTGCGTTTCCTCCCTGAGACTTTCCTTTTCTAAGGGGACTTTCGCTAAGCAAGCAACCCAGTCACCCTGGCTGCTAAGGTAGCCTGTCATTGCAATGCCCCAAGGCTATTAGCAATTCACAAAGTGAGTGTCTCCTAATTAGCCAATAAAGTAATCGTTGCGTTTGCCTTGCTTCTTCTGCCTGCGAGTTGGCAATATGCTCTCCCTGCCCAGCTTCAGCACATGCCTTCTGTAGCCGCCCAGAACTTCCCAGAGAGCAAACATCATAAGGAAAGGGTTATCCAGGGATGTAAGGCAGGGGATTAAGGCTTCTGCTCTGAGAGACCCTGCTCCCTCTCCGCACCCATCCTCCCATCCTGCGGTGTTCCTGGAGCTAAGCCACTGTGGATGTTGGCTGTCCTTGACCTAAGAGCTGGATTTTTCTGTCTGAGATCAGGCTGAAGGAATCTGTGTTGGTTATAAGTAAATGTTTTTTGCAATATCAACTGCATAAAAAACGGAAAGCCAATTTTATTTCTTGGATCCCAACAATATATTGATTTTTTTTTCAAAGAGAAATAAAATGTAATTTGGTTATGGGCAAACACCAATTTTCTGTATCTTTTGGTTGAAGGAAACAATAGAAATGATTATAGCTGTTCCATGGAAGTAATAAATGCATGTCCATAGTCTGTCATCCAAAGCCCTTGGGGTCAGATGTATTTTGGAACTTGGTATGTTTTTAGAATTTTGAAAGGAAATAGGGTGTATATGCTGTATATTATGTAATAGCTCTGGCGGAGTCTGGGGCAGTGTTCCGTAATCAAAGCCATTAATTTTTCTGCAGCTAAATATATGGCTATTCACACAAAGTGGGAAAAATAAAGAATAAATAGCTTCGCATCAGTTCGTGTCAGGTTTTGCCATCAAATGAGTTGTTGAAAAAACAAAACAGCCTTTTGGTTTTAGAATTTTTTGAGTGTCAGGATTATTAAGGGCCTATGGCTCTATGTGATTAATATTTGCTACTTCACTATGTAAACCCACGGAGAGATGACGATTGCTTGTGTAAGACTGTGTAAGCCAATGTTCAGTAGTTCACAAGGCTGCGAGGACCTCAGGCATGCTGGGGGAGACCCATTCCACTTGACACCTCAAGTCTAGTGCAAATCAGGCCCTAAGGAGGGGCCTGAAAAACACCGGGTGAATAAATGCATCAGCAGGCTCTGTGTTGGCACAAGGTCTGTTAGATCCCAGTAACTGGCCTCGTGTTAAAATTTCCATGGAAAATCAAAGTGACTGTAAAACAATAGCAATAGCTCACACTTGTAGAATACTTACTATTGCCAGGCACTGTTCCAAATGCCCTACGTATTTTAACTCATTGAATTCTCATGACTACAGTAGCAGGTAGCAACTATTTTTATAAGTGACTCACCCAAGTTCACACAGCTAGTACATGGCAGAGCTGGGCTTGAGACCCCAGCGCTTGGGCTCCTGAGCTCACATGTTTAATGGCCTCACCTCTCTGTATATGTCCGGCTCAAGCAAACAAAAATTAAGGCTGCTAAGAGGGAACCATCCTAAGAAGATAACATGCATTACTGAGCACTTACCACGTGCTAGGCTCTATACTAAGCACTTTGTATTATCTCGTTTAAGCCTCTCAACAACCATATAAAGTAGAGTTTCAACCCCCATATCCCAGGCGGAGGAACTAAGGCTCAGAGTGGTAACGGACATGGTGGAGTCAGGATTTGAACCCAGGACTGACTGGCCTGGAGCCCAGGGTCTCACAGGTGCTGGCCTCTTGGAGCTTGCATGAAGGCTTGGGGACATAAGTGGCACAGAGACAAAGAGGGCATTCTGAGGACAGTGGGGCAGACAGTGGTCTGGGGTACCTGTCAGCACTTTGAAGGGAGCAGAAAGACTCTGAATCACCCTGGCTTTCCTAGCAGTGTGTCGTTGGCCAGGTTCAGTTCCTCTGTGGGCCCTGGCTTCCCGTCTGTCAAACGGGGACAGTAATATCTTCCCTGACTGTCATAGTGGGTGGTACTTGGGATTCAGGGAACCAAAAGATATTAAAACACAGTTTGGTTCTTTGTGCTTTCTTGTCTATGCACAGAGGTGCCCAGAAGGGAACTGTCTCCAAGGGCTGTAAAGAGTAAATGGGGTGATGGCACCACTGCACTCCAGCCTGGGTGACAGAGCGAGCCGCAGTCTCAACTCCCACTAACTGCTGGAACAGGCCTCTGGGTACCCTCCCGCAGGATGGGGAAGTGGCTCTGTCTGGTCTTTGGTGGTCCCAAGAAGGTCTCCTGGACCCCTTTCTTGCCCTCAGCTCCCAAGTCCATCAGCCGCCAAGCCCTGCACGTCTCCTCCTCCTCTAACCTCTGAGGACTGGGTTTCCTGCCCACCTCTCCTGCTCAAAACCGTCCAATTGTTCCCCATCAGCTAGGGAAGGGGTCAGCAATTCTTTGCTGTAAACAGCCATATAGTAAATATTTTAGGATTTGCAGTCCAAGAGGCAAAATGGAGGATATGATGTGAGTACTTATATAATAAGAGAGAAAACTCATTTTCACAAATCTTTTATTGATAAAATCCAAAATATTGTAATAATTGAGTACTTTCTGTGATACAGGACGATTGATGAGAAAAATCAAACTTCTTTTTTGGGGGGATAACATTTTGGGGTTCAAATAGGTGTTTGCTTAATTGGAGTTCATGTTCCCAACCATGAAATTGATTGCAAATATTCATCCATGAAAACCATTCCCAGTTCTCAGGCCGTACAGAAACAGATTTGGCCCCAGGCCCATAGTTCGCAGATGCCCAGACTATAAGCAGTGCTTCCCAACGCTGGCTGCATGCTGGAGTCACCTGGGGCGCTGCTCAGAAGCAGCGGTGATGGGCCCGAGCACAGGCCCATTAAACATCATCTCTGGGCATCTCTACACGACACAGTCCATGGAAGGCCTGCCTGGATCTCGTGCTGCCAACCTCTCTGGCCTCTTTTCCCAGGTCTTCTTGTCTCCACTCTCTGTCCAGCAACGCCAAATGTTGCTTTCTTACTTCTGGGTTGTTCTCGCACTGCTCCTCTGCTTGGAAATGCCCACGTCTAACTCCATCCAGCTTTAGCTCAGCTGTCCCCTTCTCTAGGAAGGTGTCTTCTCTCTAGTTTCTGAGTCCTTTGTATTTTGTCCCATTCTAGCATGCAACACCCTGCACTATGTTTCCCCGTTTACCTCTTGGAACCCTCCATAGATGGTAAACTCCACGAGGGCAGCGACCACATCTCATTCTTCTCTGGATGCCCTGTGTCCAGTCAACGCGAGACCAGCAAGCCATCCACTGGCGCTTGGTTAATGTTTGCTGGGTGAAAGAAAGAATTAAGGCACCAACTAAGTGGCCTGGGAGGTGCCCCCATGTGCATGCCAGAGAACCCCCTCCCCCAGTCTACTAGGGGTGGGGATGAAGGTGTGGGAGGAAGTGGTTGGTTTCCAATTCCTGGTACAGTAATCACAAGTTTATTTTCTGGGAATCTCATGTTTTCTGTAACTTACACTTTCTTCACATTGCGACTTGGCACTTGCTTATAAAGCAACAAAGTGGTTTTCCTTGATATTTTTTTTTGTTGGTTGTTTTTTTGTTTGGTTTTGTTTGGTCTGTGAAGAATTTTGTTGCTGCAAATCTCAGCCCATGTGTGGTTAAAGGAAAAGAGCGTGTGGCTGCCATATTGGCACGCGGCACCCTATTGCATTCTTTCTGTGATCCTGGTGCAGTCCCCACTGTCCTGTTTCTGGACTAACCTTGATCTCACAGCCCTGTTGCTGTGGCCCATGCCTGGTTCTAGCCTTGGTGGAGGTGGTGATTATCCAAATATAAACTCCCCCAAAATTTCAAGACTATTTGTGAAAAGCCTTGTACTGCCTTTCACACTCAAAACATCTTCCATTTTAGTGATGTTTTGTTTTGGGTTTATTTATTTTATTTATTTATTTTTTATTTCAGAATATTATGGGGGTTCAAAAGTTTAGGTTACGTATATTACCTTTGCCCCACCTGAGTCAGAGCTACAAGCGTGTCCATTCCCCAGATGGTGTGCACGGCACCCATTAGATGTGCATATACCCATGCCCTCCTGGGTAGAGCTGGAGCCCATTCTGCTAAGTGAGGTATCACAAGAATGGAAAAACAAGCATCACGTGTTTATTTTTTAATGTATGCAGGGGAAAGAGACTAAGTCTGAGGTCATAAAAGGTTATTAGAGCGTTCCAATAGGAAGGGAGGTGAAACTCACTTATGGAGTGTATGCTATGTGTCCCAGATGTTATATATATGTGGATACATGCTTTTTTTCCCCTTTCATCATGTAACAACCCTACAGGATAAGTGGTATTATAATTCTAATTTTTACAGAAGATGAAACAATACCAAATAGATTAAATGCCTTGACCAAGGTCACACATAGTTAAAAGGTGGAGCAGCCGTCTGTGTGTCTGTGTGTGTGTGTGTGTGTGTGTGTGTAAACTATGGATGTATAATGTACATAAAGTACACAACTCATAAGTGTAAAGCTCAGTAACTGTTTCATAAAATTAACATACCCATGCAATCAGAACTCTTATCATGAAAGAAGATTATGATCCCCTTTTCCATTTCTTTCTCCTCTTTCCTGCAAAGTTAACTGTTATCCAGACTTACAATACCATAAATAAATTTTGCCTATTTTATAATTTAACATAAATGGAGTCATAGAGCATATATTCTTTTGTGTCTACTTCTTTAACTCAGCGTTATGTTTGTGAGATTTATCCATGTTGTTCCATGTAGTTGTAGTTTATTCATTTTCACTGCTGCATAGTATTGCCTTTTGTGAGTTTACATTATTTATTTATTCACTCTACTGTTGGTGGACATTTGGGTACTTTCCAATTTGGGGCTATTACAAATGGTGCTTCAGTGAATATTCTTGTGAATGTCTTCTGATACTAATTTGGTTTTAGGATTGGAATTTCCAGGTGAGTGAATATATATATATGTGTGTGTGTGTGTGTGTATGTATATATATATATGTATGTATGTATGTATGTATATGTGTATATATGTATCTTCTGATTTAGTAGGTACTGCCAGACACTTTTCCAAAGTGATTTTACCGATATCCAGAGGTACATGAGAATTCTGATTACTTTGCCTGCTCCAAGGTCGTGTATTCCCTAACAACTGCCTTTTTCATTTTAGACATTCTGGCGGTTGTGCAGTTAGGCCTCATTGTGCTCTAATTTGCATTTCCCTAGTAACTAGTGAAGTAGAGCACCTTTTCATGTACTTATTGGCCATTGGCATATTCTCTTTTGTGAAGTGCCTATTCAACTTTTTAAAATCAGATTGTCTGTTTTTTTCCTGTTTATTTGTAGGAATTCTTTATGTATTCTGGCATAAACCTTTTGTTAGGTATTGTCAATATCTTCTCCCGTTATGTGGCCTGTCTTTTTACTCTTAGTTATGTCATTTGAGAAAGAGAAGTTCCTAATTTTGATGAAGTTCAGTTTATCAATTTTTTTTCCTTTATGGTTAACGTATTTTATGATTTGTTTAAGAAAACTTTGCCTACTCCAAGGTCATGAAGAGATTCTCCTGGGTTTTCTTGTAAAATCTTTATTGTTTTACTGTTTAGATTTAGGGCTACAGTCCATTTGGAATTGATTTCTGTGTGTCGTGTGAAATAGAGGACAAGGTCCATCTTTTTGCATATGGACAACCAGTTGACCTAGCAAAGTCTATTCAAAAGGCCACCTTTCCCCCACTGCACTGCGGGGTTGTCATAGTCATATATCAAGTGACTGCACATTTTTGGTTTTGCTTCTGGACTCCTGTAGTTAGATTTTCAGGCCAGAACTATCTGATTCTAAAGTGTGTCTTCTTTTCATTACTCTATAATAGAACGAATCTGAGTAAGTGATTTTAGAATAATCTAAGGAGAAAAGAACATAATACGCTATCTTTCGAGTGAGATTGTTCTGTGCTGTCTAATGGAGACACAGCAGGTCCTCACAGTCCCACGTGGCAAATGGGAGTCGGCGGGGTGCAGGTGTGGGGCAACCTGGAGGGAGAGGGACAGCTGGAGCCTGCATTGCTGCACTAAGGGAAGCGGTGTTAGGAAAAGTGCTGGCAACAGGCTGAAGCTATGAACCAGGACTTTTGAAAAGCTCTAGGGGCAGAATCACAAAGGTTAGGGGGAAAATATGTTTTTCTGTAGCTATAAAGCGGAGCAAATTGTTAGACAAGGGGTTATTTGTTGAATAAGTGGAGTTTATAACAGTTAGATTTTTAATGAGAGCTCATAATTTGTACTTAGGGATTATTAGCTCTTCAAAATCGTGTTCTAACTGGGTTATTAATTACATTTTTGATTATAGAAGTTAATCCATATATACTCTCATCTTAATAGGGGATTACATTTTTGTAGATGAGGCACAAATAGAGAGAGTTTAATAACCTAGCTTCTTTCAGTTTTCCATGATTGAAAAATCTCTTCCCCTCCCGATCTAAGGGACGTGTTCTAAATGGACATTTTTGGCTATCTGGTGGAAGTTACCCAAAGTGTTGACAGTCAACTAGGATTTGTGGTTCTCAATTTTGGCTGCACATGTGACTCACAAAGGAAGCTTTGGAAATTCCGATGCCTGGGTTGCAGCCCTGGAGATGCTGATTTGATTGGTCTTAGCAGTGACCTGGGCATCAGGACTCCTAAAAGCTCCTGAAATGACTGCGACGCGCACACAGGGTGAAACCACTGGCCTGGGAAGAGTGAACTCACTCTCAGGGCCTCGCCTGCCGTTCACTGCGCCACCACTTTGGGCTGCAACCCTTTCTCGGGCAGCCCACTTCATCGCTCAGCGACAGGGGCTCCGGAACATGCAGTGACTTTTCACTCCGTGTTCCTCCTGGCTATCCGTTCTAACACCTCACCAGGAAGGTGGGAAATCCGAGGGCCAACACGAGGATTTGGTGTGTGCACGTCCATGCAGGATGTGAGTCAGGGACAGACTGCGACTGAAACTCAGATCTCCTGAGTCACAGACCAGGAGCTCGGGATCTGGAGGAGCCCAGTCTGCAGACATGTGAGGCTGACGAGCAGCCCAGGGACGTGGGCGCCCCTGCCCGGAGGGAAGGACACCACATGCAGAAACTCTGAAGCCCAGGGGTCAAGGGCAGGCTGGACACAGACCAAGTGCTCCATGACCACGGTTGAATGAAAACAAGGAGCGTTGCCTGCAAAGCATGGCGCTGTTACTATTATGTTGTTACTCATTTCACAAAAGAAACACTGATTAGGTCCTATTGAGGAAAATAAAGCACTTGTATGGACTCAAGCCCTCTGCTCCGTGCAGATTCCATTCATCGCCCCCCAATCTGGGTCTAAAACAGTGTAAATTATTAATGGTACTGCTTTGGCACGGGGTGGGAATTCCTGGTCATCAGGCTGGCGTGTGTGTGTGTCTGTCTGGCTAGCTGGCTGGCTGCCTGCGTCCTAGCAGATAAACCAGTGGGGAGGAGAGGACGAGGGCCAGGTTATCTTTATTCTAGTGCAGAAGGTTTCCTCGGTCGCGCAATAGAAATATGAGGCTCAATATTCTGGCGGTGCTCAAGGACAGGGACGTGCCTTATGTAAACATTCATTTCTGCACCGAAGTTTCTTTTTCAGGGCTTGACACAAAGAAGGTTCTCAGGGCAGGTTTGGTGAATGAATGATAAATTAGAAAATCTCTATTATTCTTTCTAATATTTTGTTGATCAAGGATGTGAGAAGTGTGGTGTTTTTGTCTTGGAGTAAGGTGAAAAATAGAAACACACACACACACACACACACACACACCCCGTGCAGGGATGGTGGGCACCAGAGGACAGTGGCACAGGAGCAGGCACTCCTGGCTGGCCACGGAACACCCTCCCCTGCCCAGCACTCCTGCACCTCCAGTGCCCACGCATGGCACAGAATGCAGGGACACACCAGCAAGGTGGTGACAAGTTTACTCCTCACCAAGTTTGTGGCCATGGGCCCGAAATACTGTAACTGTCTTCCTGATTTCCTTCTTGTCAGATTCTCATCAGAAAATAGAATTCATTCCAGATGGTCTAAATAAAGAGGAATGAAGGAATTGTTGACTAGAAGTGGAGCAGTCAGGGTTAAGGGAACAAACAAGAGATGTTGAGGCCACCTGGGGGTGGAGCCCAAAGCAGCCAGGTCTGAAGGGGCCAGGAGAGAAAGTGGCATTTCAGCAGCCCGGGAGAGCCGGGCCCTGCGGGAGAGGCTGTGGGCAGGTGCGGGGGCTGCGGAGGGTGCCGCACCGAAGCAAGGCGGGGTGGGCAAGAAAGAGCTTGGCCTCTTCCCCTCCTGCCCTCCCATCTCCTGCTAGCACCTTCCATTAGCCAGAGCCAGTGAGGAGGCCCCGGTGCTACATCCGCTGGGCCAGCCTCCCTGGCACAGAGGCGGGCAGAGAGAGGAGGAGAATGGGCAGAGGGCCAGGGGCGCAGTTGGGAAGGCAGCAGCACGCTCGCAAAGGGAAGAGTCTGCAGGGGGCAGAGGCAGACCCAGGAGACCTGCAGGCACAGTGTTCCTGTCTGCAGTCCCCGGGGACTGTGAGCTGCAGGGAAATAATTGATACCGTATCCGGGAATCTCATCCCTGGACCCATAATTACATGTACAGGAATTTTTTAAAGGGTTGATGGCAGTGGTTTCAGCGTCTCATAAATATTCTTCCAAGGATTCTCCCCACAGAGAGGGGTGGTTTTGTTTCTCAGGCCTGGAGCCAGCTCTGAGCCTTTGAAGAAGAGGCTCCCAGCCTCTTCTGGAGAGATCTCGTGCTAGCACCCTGTCCACATCCTCCTGCCCCACCTTCCCCCTGCTGCACCGAAGGCTCAGGCCTGCAGCTCCATCTCTACAGAATGCTCTGTGCTTTATAATCACTTGGACTCTGCCTCATGGCAGGCTTCCTTCAGGAAGTCTTCCAGGATTGCTGTCAGTAGAGTTACTGAGGCCGATCATTGCAGCTCATGGGGAATTGTGGGTGCTGTAAAAGCTTCCTTGGGAACTCCGTGTTTGCTCATTTTGATTAAATTCTGAACTGAGAGTGGAATATATAGGAGGCTTTTATCTCACCAAAAGCAAAACCCATGCAAAGCAGAGGAAAGACATGAGACAAAGAAACAAAAGAGCATGTGTTTGAAGCCCCGGTTAAGGAAGGGTGTTCACAGAGACCATCTCCTCTAGTCTTCAGAGAAATGGGCACTGCCTGCTCAGTCGAATGGCTCAGGCAGCTGGCTGAAGGCCACCCATGCGGATGACTTAAATTTAATCTTGGCCCTCCCTTGAGGAGCTGTGTGGCCTTAGGCAGCTCCCCATACCTGTCTGGTTCTCTGTTTTCCCCTTTGTAAACGGCATCATAGTTGTGTCTGAGCTGGGACAATCCGTGCAAAACTCTTCCAGTATCTGGCACATGCCAAACGCTCCTAAATATGAGCGGATTTTAGAGCCACTCTTTGGGGTGAACCAAAGCCTTGTCCTTCCTGCTGTCGCAGACTTGGCATGTAGCTCCATCCCCTTGCTTAGGACCCTCCGTCTACCTTCCTCACTAGACTGGCCGCTCTTCTGCGCTCCAATGCCTGGCCCCAAAGTTGGTCCAGGGAGGGGGATGGATCTCCATGTGTTGAACGAACGCTTAGTGGTGAGCAAGTGTTGGGAACTCTGGAAACACAGGGCTAGGTCTTGTGTGTGAGCCGCTGCAGAAGCCGTGGTTACAGCAGACAAGGAGCCTTGGAGCGTTCCAGAAACCCGATGCATTTAGAAACTGTGCACACCGGCTCTTTCTTCCTGGAGTTTTTTCAGGCTATTTAAGCTGTGGGGCATGATTGCATCGTCAGCCACAATCACCGCGTGCCTGAGGGGGCTTGTTTTGAAGTTCCAGGTTAAACTTGGCTGCCCTCTGACTGACCACTCGAGAAGACCGATAATGGCAGGAAATTGGGCCACCTGGGGAGGGCTGTTGCCAAGGAGAGGGGGAGCCGGGTTAGCAGGGGTCGAGAAGGGCCGTCTGACCTGTGCAGACCACACACTCAAGAGTCAGGGCCCCAAGGAGCCCGCCAGAGGTCTTGGAGCTTCAAGAGAGGCCTGCCGTCGTCAGCATTTGGAGTTATCGCCATCGGTCCTCACAGAATTCCGCGAGGCAGGTGTCCAGATAGTCGAGGCGCCAAGCGTCAGTGTGGCCATGGTCGCACAGCGCATGCTTGGGCCCACGCCACACAGCTCCGCTATTCCGTCTCCCGCACGACGCTTCTGGCCTCGCTTTCCCGTCTGCACATCCAGGAACTTTCGGCGTCCAGTTCTGAGTAATGGAGCCACTGACTTTCCTTTAAGAGTGAAAGGGAGGACATCTCCCAAAACCCATTCCCTGCAACACTTGAGCCGTGAGATGCTTAGCCTCAGAAGCCGTCTGTGATCAAACACATTTGGGAAATTCTCCTCCTTCCTGGAGGGTCACGCTGCACATGCCCCGTTCAAGAAGCTGTAATAAGCCTATTTTTCCCAAGCCAATGTGGCCAAAAATACTTGTTTTGTTCATGCTTATTAACATCCCACAGAGCCAAATGACTCTTCACTAAACACTGAAATAGATAAACCAGCCTTGTTCCCAAGACTGACTCAGCTAGTGGGCCTCTGAGGATGGGGACGGGGTCCTTCCACGATGCCACCCCCGTCCCTGGATGCAGGAACACGGTGCAGCCCGGGCTGCCATTCATTCTCTTCCTCTTTTTCTTCACGTTGTTTTGATGTGGAAAGTGCCCGTGTGTGCCATTCCAACTACTGATAACTTATGAGAAATTTTGAAGGCAAAAAAACCACCCAAAACCAAAAAGAAAAGCAAAAACGTTTGGACAGTCTTGCTTTGCTTTTCTCATTCAGTGTTCACTGCAGTTCTGAGCATGTTGCCACCCCAGCTCCTGGTATGAAAGGACACTGGGAGGCAGTTGTTCTGGTTGCCTCCACCGCTGACTGCTTTGCGGGTTCAGGAAAGGGCTGAGGAGTGGATGAAGGCGGCTGGACCTCTACATGTCCAAACCAAGCTCTTGACCCCCCACCCCAACGAGCCAGTCTCTCCCTTAGCAGATCCCCATCTGTGAACAGCACCACCACTGGCCCGGTTCCTCAGGCCTAAACCCTAGAAGCTGTCTCAGGTTTCTTTTCCCTCCCTACTCTCAGCCCATCCACTGTCAAGGCCTGTTGGAGGAACAGCTGTTTGGCATATGGGCTCTGGAACCAGATGGCCTTGGCTCACATCTCGCCTCTACCACTTACAAACTGTGTGGCCTTAGGAAAGTTACCTAACCTCTCTGGTCCTGTTTTCTCCTCTGGGGTAGTAAGAGTACTGCTCTCACAGGGCAGCCAGGAGGAGCACATGAAGTAGTGGGTGTGATATCACAGTCCTTCTCTGAGCCTGCCCATCTCGCTCCATCTCCACTCAGGCTACCCTGGTCCAGTCCACTGTCATCTCTCCCTGAACGGTGTCAATCGCATCCAAACGGGGTCCTGTTTCCCCTGTATTCTAGCAGGGTCTTCACACAACAGCCAGAGTGATCACAGCCGTGACAACCCCACTCTCCTGTGGAAAAACCCTCAATGTGGGTTTATCATCACTTAAATTTAAATCTACAATGAAATTTGAACAACTCAGGCCCGGCCTGAGAGGTGGCTCTGTGACCGTCCTCGTGCCGTGCTCACCCTCACCTGCTGCTCTGGGCACCCCGCCTCTGCCCCTTCTCTCATCCTGGTCTTTGCAAATGCTGCTCGCCCATTCTCACCCAGCGCCCACCTGTTCAGCACCTTTTGACTGTCTTTCTCGTCCACACGTGCGTTTCCTCACAGCCATGATCGTGTCGGTCATGTTCTCACCCCTGCAAGCACTGAAGCCTCCACGAGGGCAGGGGCTTTGCCTGGTTTACCAGTCTGTTCCCAGAAGGAATGCAGGAGGAGGAATGCAGGACGACTACAGCGCAGGCTCCCTGGGCCACACTTTCCCTGTCTTCCTTCTATTGCCCCATTTTACAGGAGAGGCTGCTGAGGCCAGGAAGGTGAAGACACTTTCCCAGGGCCTCCCAGTTGGTCCGTGGCGGGACTAGGATTCAAACTCCCGCAGTCTGGAGCCTGCACCCACCCTGAGAACCACCGAGCTCTTCTGCCTCCTTTGTGATGGAAGCGCAGTCTGGACGTGAGGTCCAGCGAGGAAGTGGGTCAGGGCGAGGCATGTCCCAGGGTGACACTCTGGACCAAGAGTCTGGAAGAAAGACCAGATTATTCTTCCCATGCTCACCACCTAGCCGGGCAGTCATGGGCTCTGCCTGTCCTACCTGTTCTCATCTCCTTTTCTGTTCTGCCCCGCTGGGGCTTGATCCCTACACCCAGCCTGGGAGGACGTGGCGGGGACCAGGGGAAAGCTGGAGGAGGGCTCCTGGCCCACGTTCTGCCCCCTGCAGTTGGCCCCCACAGGTGCGGGACAGATCTGGGCCTCAGCGGGTCTCCTCCAGTCCCTAGGAGCCCGGGCATGGGTGAGAGTTCCCACGAGACAGCAAAGCATTAATTCCTGGGAGAAACAGTTGCCCTTTTAACTAGAAATTTGCAGGTGATACCAGAAGCTTTCTACTTTTATTTACCTTTTTTTTTTTTTATGTTAGACCATTGGATCTAGAAAAGTCAAGTCTCCAGGAAGGCACGGAGGGTAGAGATGACAAAATGAAAAGATGTTCAGCTGTGTTTAGTGTTTGAGCCTGACCTCTGTATTACGAGAAAGGCTCCCTTTCTGGGAAAATACTCTGGGCTGGTTACAAAGAACGGGAAAGATGCCCCTGGTAGAGTAAAAGAATTCTATACTATTTCGTTGATTGTATGTTTTTATTGCTGTTGTTTTCTGTCTTGTGTTTGTTTCTGGGACATTGCAGCTTTTCAATAAATCACATGCACTCACCCCACTTTCTAGGGAGCACAAAACATTTCTCTTTCAGGGGCACGTTTAATCCATCCAACTCCCCTGTTGGAAACGCTGGCCTGTACTTCTTTTGTAAGTGAAGGCTTACCTTGGTGCCTTGTACACAGTAGGCACTCAGTTAGTGCTGACGATTATTTTCATAACAGGAAAGGGAGAACAGAAGTCATTTACATGGAGCGGCTGCTGTGTGCCTGGCGCTGTGCCAGGGTTGCACGTATGTGTTCCATTAATCCTCCCGGCCACTCTGCCGGCTGTAGACTGTTACTATCCCATTTACCGGCGAGGGAACTAAAGGCCAGAGGGAGGGGACCTGCCCGGGGTTAGCTGTGAATCAGGATGAAGCCTGGGTGAGAATTGCGGTTCCAAAGAGTTGCTGAGTGAGTTTCAGAGCTGAGATGACATGCCAGGAGTCTCGTTGCCCAGAACCATCCACTATCTGGCTATATTAATTTCTTGTGACTACTGTAACAAATTGCACAAACTTGGTAGTTTAAAACAACAGAAATTTATTTTCTCACAGTCGTAGAAGACTGGATTTCAAAATTACTCTCCATGGGCTAACATCGAGCTCTCAACAGGGCTGTGCTGGAGGCTCTGGGGAGAATCTGTTTCTGCCTCTTCCAGCTTCTAGTGGCTGCCAGCATTCCTTGGCTTGTCACCACATCACGCTAACCTTTGCCTCCGTCTTCATGTCGTCTTCTCCTCGTATG